>JAOXNR010017600.1:5981-27626 GCA_028571225.1 Parsonsia alboflavescens
TTTCCTGTAGCCATTTGGTGCTCCATCTGATGCTAGCCACTCTTGATCCGGCATTGGATGATCCTTTTCTCTATTTGGACGATTCCACTTGATTTTATTGATGTTTCTTTGTCTTTTAAGCTATTTTTGAGGGTTAGACAAGTCTTTAATCATTCTTAGGGCTTCTTAGTGTTGATAGTATAAATAGTTCTCTATTTGTATTTTGTAAGACAACTTGATGCTAGAATAATATCAAAAAGAATGACTAAACAGAAGAAAAGTTGGAAATTTGTGAAAACTCTCTAGCTTTTGGAAAAACGACCAAAGTCGATAAATTATCAATAATCAAAAAACTGCCAAAAAAGCTAACACAAACAAAATATTTAAAACCCTCAACGAAACCTAAACCTAATCGGAACTTAAAAATAATGAAATTACAGAAATACCCCTAAAAACAACAAATTATAAAAATACCCCTAAAAACATAAAAAAGCCCGAAACATAAAATGCTCGTTGGGTCGTTCTGGGTCACCCAGTCAAATTTGAGCCCTTTCTGATTAGGCGAGCAGGCAGATTGAAAGATTATCAAGAAAAAAAAAAAGGGCGTAAAAGAGCATAGCATCTTTTGGTCATGGAGAAAGGCTTTCGGGTAGCCACGTTTGCCGGAAAAATAAGTTTGATTACTGTCAAGCAGACCTGTTTGGAATTTTCGAGCAAAGCATGGAACATCAAATAGGCAGGCGGATTTGTCAAGAAGGCAACACACTCCAAAACTAGACTGGTGCAGACTATCAGGCAGAGTCTGAGCTGCAGAGGTGAGACGAGATCTGGCTGATCTTGACACCAGCGGGAGCGAGTAGATCCGCCCAAGGGACTGTGAGTAGGCAATCAACCAGGAGTGCTTGCAGGCGGCCGGTGGAAAGGTAGCAATGGCTATGGCTTCTTCACCAGCTTGTCGAAACCTAGAGTAGAGCAGATCTAGAGCAAACCAGGCAGCAATCCATCGGGTAAATGCCAGCAGATGCCATGACGCGAAAAGAGATGGCCAAGCTTTTGCTAATAGTGCCTTGGACCAGCAGATGGTGATCGGCGGCTGCAGGCAGGCCTCTAATTCAAAGCTATTTTTCAGGCAGATCTGGTGGCAGATGGCAGTGGTGACTGGGCTTTTGGGATGGAGAAGAAGATGAAGCTAAAACCGTAATTTGGGTTTTGGTTATTTGCAAGAAGCCCAATTATTTTTTAAAAAATATTTCTAGTTTTGTTCCTTAGTTTTTTTTATTAGCTCAATTAGGAGTTTTTAATATTATTATTTTAATTAGAGTTCTTTTAGGCATTTAGAATTAGTAGAAACATAGCTGGGGAGGACGAGTCAGATTAGAGGGTGAATCTTTTCCAAGTCGGGGAGAATGATGTAGGCTGGCCCGAGCTCAGAATGGGCTATTTATGGTTTTAGTTCTTTTTTATTTCTTATTATGTTAGGGTAGATTTTAGTTGATAAATATCTCATTTTTGTCTTAGTTACAAACAGGCTATTAAAAATGTGATAATTTCTGACTTTTTTCGTAAAACTGAAAACTGGATAGTTTTCACCAATTTCTAGCTTTTCTTTCTATTTAGCCCTTTTTTTCGTCCCAGTTTATTGCATCACAACTTATTCTAAAAATACTTTAAATCAATTGAGAGAATCCTTTAAGATTAAACTCCTCTTTTCTTGAGGTTGATCTAATAGCTCTTCTGGGGTTCTTAGCGAGACTCACGAATTCTTCAAGACTTGGCTAGGGTAATTGAATTATGTTGATGAAATCCAAACTAATAGATCATATTGGAAGACAATCATGGTCATTGGTAATCTAGCTTGAACCTCTTAATGAAGTCTTGTGTTGATCTCAAATGCATGTGTCTTTGATTGATTTTGAATGAAGAATCCATTGCAATTTTTAGATGACACCATCTTTTTGGTATCAAGAGCTTAGGTTTTTCATCAACAGGTTTGCCTAAGGAAGTCTTGTGTTGATCTCAAATGGATGTGTCTTTGATTGATTTTGAATGAAGAATCCATGGCACTTTTAAGATCACATCATCTTTTTGGTATCAAGAGCTTAGGTTTTTCATCAACAGGTTTGCCTATCTTTAATTGCTTTATTGTTTAAGTTTAAGATTTTGTTGTTTCTTTGAAACCCTATGATCCTATGTGATTTTGTGTTTATTCTTTTACATTAATCCTACTTCTTCTCTTGTGATCCATCGTGAATTGTGGAATTGTGTCCAAGACCAAAAATCAAGGCCAATTCAAATTATTTGGTGATTCTACATCTTCTACCATCTCTACAGAACAAAAAACACAAAAAAAGAGACCATAGATCTCCAAACCTGAAAAAGTCAAAATATATATATATATTCCATAAAAAAGGTGCTGAAATTCGAAATTGAGGTTGAGGTACTATTTGTGAAGTTGAATTCTATTGATATGTTGATCAAATTGATGGGTAGAGCTTGAATTGTGGTATATTGTATTGAATTGCCTATTTGTCTATTGGAGACTTGTTATTGGGACACTTGATCACATTGAAATTGTTGAAAATTTAGATCACAGCTCTCTGACCTTAAGGTCTTTTCTAAATTGCCTTTCATCTGTTTTCCTTGAATTCTAAGTGTTTCATCTATTATCTTGTGCTCAGTGACCATCTTCTTTAAAACTCTTATCTCTTTGAATCTTCTATGTTTGAAGATATGAACTACTTGCTACATGTTTTATATGTTTGATTTGATTACCTTGTTGAGTAATTGTATACTCTTGAAGTTGCATTAAGAACTTGAAGAAGAGCTAAGAGAGGTAAAAGGTGTAAGGGGGTGAGCACATGAGAGCGAGAAAAAGCCTAAAACAAGTGTGATACGTGAGTAAATTGTGAGGATATACAAATTTCCCTTGTTTTTGTGTGTTTAATTTGTGGGTGCAATCAAGCCATGAGGAAGCCCCAAGTGCATCTATTGCCTCTAATATGGTTGAGGACAATGCCTTGTTATCTTCTCTTAGGGATATGATGCAACAAGTGACCCAAGAGTTGCGATCACTAAGATAAGATATGGGATCTATGAGACAAGATCTTGGTGCAAGGATCAATAGGGTTGAAGAAACTGTGAATACTTTTGAAACAGCCCCCACTAAACTATTGAGACATCTGTTTCAACAAGGAGGAAGAGGAAGGGGAGGACAAATGCAAAGAAGCCAACAAAGAGGAAGGGTACTTCAAGATCAATTTGAGGAAGTTCTCAATGGAGAAGATGACTTTTGGGGACAACAAGAAGAAGAAGAATACCAAGAACAAGAAGAATACCAAGAAGGGATGTTAGCTTGGGGTCCATTAAGCTAAGCATTAGAGCATTCAAAGGAGGTCATGATCCGAAAGCTTATCTTACTCGGGAAAGAAAAATGGAGCATTTGTTTGATAGCTATGACTATCTGGAGGCTAAGAAAGTGAAGTTAGCCATTGTGGAATTTTTCAAATTATGCACTTACTTGGTAGGAACAATTGATGATCACTAAAAGAAGAGCCCGTGAACCACCCATAGCATCATTATGCATAGTGGAAGTTGTGTGAATGTTTCAAGTACCTACTTGGTTGAGAAGATGAAGTTACCTTGCTTAGACCATCCAAAGCCATAAGATCTTGTAAGTGGCCCTTATTTACTAGCCTCTCAATTTCTCGTTTGAGGTCAAAACAGTCCTCTATAAGATAGCCATGGTCCTTATGGTAATGGCAAAACTTTGCCATGTCTCTCTTGGCTCGAGGAGTTTTGAGAGGTCTTGGTGGCTTTAACCCTTCTTTTCCACGACCACCAAGATTTCTGCTCATGAGGTCGTCAGGGGAGTTGTCACTAGGATAGAAACTATCTTCCTTTTCTTATCTGAAGGTTCCCCCTTTGAATGAGGATCCTTCCTATCTTGTTTTGATGAGTGTGTTTTTTTTATCACCCATTAGTCTAGTCTTTTTCTCAGTAGTTGAGGCGACTGTCGTTTCTTTCGCTTTAATCAACTTTTTGAGGAGTGTTTGTCACTTCTTGATGGTCTTATAGGCTCTTCTGCAAGCCTAAGAGCTACATACCCCCATTGCAGTCATTGTTTGAAAGCAGTGATGCAAATAGCATCGTTTTTCTTCTCAATTTCCACTGCCTCATATTTAAAACAACCGTAATAGCTTCTAGTGCTTTCACCAAATTTCTGTTTGATGTTAAAAAGATCATTGATGTCTTTCTCATAGCTTTTGTTGCTTTGATAGTTCTTCAGAAACAACTCCTTCAATTGCGTCTAGCTCGAGATACTTGCTTGTTGAATGCCTTTGAACCAGGATTGTGCTTTCGGAAAGCTCGACATTTGACATGATCAGGATACTCGAACATTTCCAAGTAGGAAACGTACTCAACTATACGTTGCAGCGGTTCCTCTATGCTATCGTACTTTGAATCAACTTGTGCTGCTTTGAATCCTGATGGCATTCAAGCAGTTCTGATAATGTGGACAAATGGTGAAGGCTCTGATAGGTCGACATTGCTTTATATTTCCTGGTTCACATTCCTCTCCTAATTCACTAGGAGAGTCACTCTCCTCCACGGATTCGGGACTACCTCTAGTGCATCACTACCTGTTCTTTTAATTAGGCTTCATCGATGAGGTATCCTTCCTCCAGGAGGAGTTCTTAGCAAGCTTCCCTACTCATCAGGACTGGCTTCTTGTGGTTGACCACTAGAGATTGTGGCTCGATTGAGCCTATCCCTGAGGTCGTAACTCCTTCCATTGCATAGGGCTTCTTTCAGGTCGATCATGGGTGGGGCTCTTTCTTTGTTAACTCTTTTGCCTTGTGATCTTTCTTGTGTTGGTCCTACCTCTCGACCTCCTACATTGGGCTGAAGGTCGCTCCTTGTTTCTGAAGGTAGGGGTTGATCTGGTTACATGCAACCCCCTTGATCTCCCTGTAGTTGTGTTTCCCTTCGAGATGAAGCAGGACTACACCCTATCGATATGTAATCTCTTTTGTCCAATATTCCCTCCATTGCTACCAGCATGAGTTCCAAGAGGTCAACCGAAATGGACTCCCAACTCCCCTCGATCGTTGTGGTCTGGGATTATTGCCATTGTCATTTTGGTTAGGGTGTCTCTGTCCCCCCTTTCTCGTTCAGGTGGAGGATCAATCAGGACCCTTCTGGATGGTCTAAACTATGATGGTCTCGGCTGTTCTTGTTGATTGACTAGCCCCGCATTATTGTTATCTTCCATTTGGACCGGGTCTTTTGGCATGGCTTCTCTAGTGCGCAATTGTGCTCTACCAGGTGGTCTACCACGTCATGGTGGCTGAACATGGGTTGGTTGTGATCGAGACATCACAGTTCTTGTTTGTTTTATTTTATGTGTATGGAAGAAAGCTTGGCTTAGAATGTTCTTTTTCCCACAGATGGCACCAGAAGTGAAGGAGCTTGGAAACGATCTTCGAGCCACCCCGAACTATGATGGTTCCAGTAATCACAACCAAAAAGGGAAAATTAGATCACCAAAGTGGGCTGTCGCACTAAGGATAACTTCGATGCCTAATAGGTTACCTTGTTGATCATGACTCTTGGATTATATAAAAGTAGGCAATTAGGATAATTGTGAGATCATTTCGCCCAATTGCTCCTAGAATTGTGGAGTTTCCCTAAGTTGAAATACCTTTCCATGCACGTCTCTGGTCGAGAGCTACAAGTTCGTTAATGACCTTTAAACAAACTTCGTGGCCTACCTGTGAATGTCGAAGATCTCGAGAATCCTTTTTAGTAGGTCACAATGAATGATTATAGGTTCATAGCGTGTGTTAAGAGTCGTAGACATTTAGTTATGGCATGGAAGATGTATGAGATGGATTGGAGCTCATCGGGTCGAAGGTCGTGGTCCGATGAGACCTCTCCTAAGCTCATGTTAAGGTCGGTGGGAAGAAGGTCGCTGCCCACCTTTCCTCTTGTGATTCAGACTTTTAGATATTCAGATCGGTACTTGGGTCCGTTCATTTCAGACCATCTAGGTCATGCCTATTTCTCCAATAGATGAATATATCATAGATTATTACACAAAAGTATACTAAAAAATATGAAGTCTTATTTAAGAAGGGGAGTAATAGAAAGGATAAATTTAACAAAGCTACGTCAAAAATTTGAAGAGCCTTTTCATTATTAGAATAACTCAACTCTATCTTAATTCCATCTTTAGAATAGTTTTTCACTACTTGATCATTTATCATTTCAATTAAATGAATTTTAATTCTTCTTTTTCATCTAACAAATAAAATAATTGGTTTTCGAATTTCATTTCAATTTTCTACCTATTACATTTCCTATCAATCTTGTTCACTCTTTTTTTTTTGCTAATTAGTAAGTATAATTGATAGGTGAAACAGGTATGACTAGAATAACTAGACCTGAATAGACTCAAGTGTAGATCCGAATATTTAAAGGCTCGAATTGCAAACTAAGAGGAAGGGTGTGTAGTGACCTCCTTCCCACCAACCTTAAATGAGCTTAGGAGAGGTCTCATCGAACCGCGACCTTCGATCCGGTGAGCTCCAATCCATCTCATGCATCCTCTATGCCACGAATAAATATTTATGACTCTTTACACACACTATGAACCTAAAATCTCTCATTGTGACCTTCTAAAGAGGATCATCAAGACCTTCGACGTTCATGGGAAAATCATGAATTGGTTTAAAAGTCGTTAACAAGCTTGTAGCTCTCGATCAGAGAAGTGCATGGTAAGGCACCCAAACTTAAGGAAACTACACGATTCTAGGAGCAATTGGCTGGACATGATCTCTTAATTATCGTAATTGCCTACTTTCAAGTGATTGAGATTCACTCCAACAAGGTAACTTATTATTTGGTATACATTATCGAATGAAACATTGTTCGCGAATAGATTGATCTAATTGCATAAAAAAAAAAAAAACACTCTAAGGAAATACTAACTTAGGCATCAGAGGTATCTTCAAGGCGACAGCCCACTTCGGTGATTTAATTTTCCCTTCTGGTTGTGATTTCAGGTGCCATCACCGTTCAGGTTGACCCGGGGATTGTTTCCAAACTCCATCACTTCTAGCGCTGTTGATGGGAAGAACATTCTATGCTAAGCTTTCCTCCATACACAAAAAAAAAAAAAAAAAAAACCAACAAGAATTGTGATGGCCCAATCGCAACTAATGCTTGTGCAGCCACCACGTCATGGTAGAACACAGTTACGCACTAGAGAAACAGTGCCAAAAGATCCAATCCCAAGAGATTATATATTGACGGGGCATAATCCTACCCCATCTTAGAGGGAAACGCAACAACCCTGAGATCATGCAACTAGATCAACCCATGCCTTCAGAAATAAGGAATGAAATAGGCAGAAAGTGGATTTTCAAGAGGCAGGGCTAGAGCATTAAAGATCACATGGGGACGGATTAATGAAAGAGTTTACACAAAAAGAGCCCCACCTGTGGTCGATCTTAGAGAAACCCTACGCAATGGGAGGAGCTAGGTCCTGAGGGATACGCTTAATCGAGCAGCAATCTCCAAAGGTCAACGACAAGAAGCAAGTCCTGACGAGAAAGGGAGCCTGCTGTGAACTCCTCCTGGGGGAAGGATGCCTCCTTGACTAAGCCTGATTAAAAGAACAGGCGGCGAAGATAGCCCTGAATCCACCGAGGAGTGTGGCTCTCCTCACGAATCACAAGAGATATGGGAACCAGGAAATATAGAGCAATATGCACCTATTGGAGCCTTCACCATTTGTCCAGAATATTAGAATTGCTCAAATGCCTTCGGGATTCAAAGCACCACAAGTTGATTCAAAGTATGATGGCACAGGGGAACTGCTACAGCATATAGATGAGTATGTTTCCTACATGAAAATGTTTGAGTACCCTGATCATGTCAAGTGTCGAGCTTTCAAGTCCACGTTGGCAAAGAAAGCATAATCCTGGATCAAGACTATTCCAGAAGCAAGCATTTCGAGCTGGACACAACTGAAGGAGTTGTTCCTAAAGAATTATCAGAGCAACAAACGTGTGAGAAAGATATCAATGATCTTTTTAACATTAAACAAAAATTTGGTGAGACACTAGAAGCTACTATAGTCATTTCAACGACGAAGTAGGAAAAATTGAGCAGAAAAATGATGCTATCTACATCATCGCTTTTAAACAAGGATTGAAAGGGAGTATGTAGCTCTTAGGCTGGTAGAAAAGCTAATGAACAATATCTAGGATCTACAAACACTCCTTGAAAAATTGATCAAAGTAGAAGAAACGACAATCCAAGAACGGCAAGGAGCGACCTAAAAGCCTGCAATCATCGAAGCAAGCAATGAAGGATTCTCATTCAATGGGGGGACCTTCAGCTAAGAAAAGGAAGACAGTTCAAAAAACCTAGTGACGACTTCACGGGTAGAAATCTTGGTGGTCATGGAAAAGAAAGGTGTTTTGAAGCCACCAAGACCTCTCAGAATTTGTTTGGCCAAGAGAGATATGACAAAGTTTTGCCATTAGCACAAGGACCATGGCCATCTTACATATTACTATTTCGAAATTAAACGAGAATTTGAAAAGTTGGAAAATTAGGGCAACCTGAAAGAATTTATGGCTAAGAATGCAGGTACTATACAGCATCAAACCAGTAGCGACCTCTAGTCAGAGAGATTAACTCTATCGAAAGGAGGTCGAAAATTGGGACCCCCTAATCGTGTCATTCCAAATTGGGGAGTTTTTGGTACAAAAAATTTTGGTTGACATCAAAAGTGCAATGAATGTCTTATACGAAAAGGCATTTGATCAAATAGGTATAGACAAAAGCTCACTGATAAAATCGAATATTTCCCTAGTTATCTTCAATGGCAACATGACCTATGCAGAAGGGATTCTACTGGTTCCAACTGCAGTCTATGTGAGCTCTATGTGGATGACATTGTGATAAAATCCAAGACCTTGGAAGACTTCATTAAGGATAAAAGAGAGATATCCTAGACACTGAAAGATGCTCATATGAAACTCAATCCTGAAAAATGGACCTTTGGAGTTTCAACGGGAAAATTCTTAGGTTTTATGATATCAGATTGGGGCATTGATGCCAACCTTGATAAGATAAAAGCACTCCTGGACATGGAACCTCCAAGATGCATTAAGGAAGTTCAGAGTTTAATAGGGAAGATGGGAAAATTGGGTCGCTTCATTAGCTAGATGGCTGGCAAAGTTTTATGACGACTTGAAAAAACACAAGGATTTCAAGTGGACAGAGGTTTGCCAAACAGCCTTCAAAATGCTGAAAGAATTCCTAGGAAAATCCCCATAGCTTGTTTCTCCGAGGTCATTAGAATAACTTTTGATATACTTAACTGCAACAGAGAAGGCAGTCAGCTTAGTGCTACTAGTAGAAAGGTCAGGTTTGCGATTTCCCATGTATTATGTAAGTCGTTTGCTTCGAGGTCCTGAAATTAGATATTCAAACCTCAAGAAATTCATGTACCTTATTATTATAACATCAAGAAAGTTTAAGCCCTATTTTGAAGCTTACCCGATAAGAGAATTGACCTATCTACCATTGAAACAAGCTCTGGCAAAACCTAAGCTATTGGGCAGGGCAATGAACAAGTCGCTTGAACTCTCAGGATATCAGAATGATTTCGAACCGAGGAAAGCTATCTAAGCTCAAGCTCTCTCAAACTTCGTGGAAGAATGCACAAGAGTTCCACTGGAGCTTGCTAACAGTTGTGAAACTAATATATGGACCATGTACACTGATGGTTCCACTGAAAAGGAAAATTCAGGTGTGGGAATTGTATTGATCAGCCCTAAGGGAGTGAAAATTCCTTACTCTGTGAAGTATAACTTCCAAATCTCGAATAATGAATCCGAGTATGAAGCTCTCTTAGCAGGTATAAGACTAGTAAGAGCTTTAAAAGTGTAAAAATTGCATGCTAAAACTGATTCACAAGTTATAGCTAGCCAAGTCGCTGGAGTTTCTGAAGCTACGGAAGAAAACATGATTAAATATCTCAAACAAGTAGGAGATATAACATCAAAACTTGAGTATTTCCTCATTGAACAAATACCAAGAGAGCAAAATTTAGAGGTTGTTAGACTATCTAAGGTTTATCGGGAGCTCGTGGGTTCCGAACCCAAGCTATTGGTTGAATAGTTATATTCTCCGAGCATAGGCCGAAACGAAAACTTGGCTATAGAGGAACAAGTAGACTAGAGATATATTATTTACAAATTCCTTAAGGATGCAGATCTCCAACAAGATGCCAAAGAAGCTCGCCAAAGTTGAAAACCGGCACCTCGCTATGTCCTAATAGGAGATGACAAAGTGTACGAAAGGTCGTATACATGGCCACTTCTCAAATGCCTGAGCAAGAGAGAACGAGAATATGTCATTGAAAAGGTGCATTGTGGAATATGTGGATCACACATAGGAGCCAAAACCATGACGAAAAAGATACTAAGGATAGGTTATTATTGACCTTCGATGATCTCAGATATTGAAGGGGTCATACAAAAATGCACGAGCTACCAATTGCATGGAAATAAATGGCAAGTACCTCCAACAAGGTATCAATCTATTAGCACGTCGGTTCCATTCTATATCTGAGGCCTCGACATATGAAGACCCTTTCCCAAAAGAAGTGGTGGGTGTTCAATTCCTAATAGTGATGGGTTGAAGCAGAACTAATGAGAATAATTTCTTCACTAAATTTGCAATCCTTCGTATGGAGGAACATTGTATGTAGGTTCGGGATTAGACAAGCTATCATCTCAGACAATGGAAGGCAATTTGTGGGCGATCCCGTCAAAACTTTTTGTGAAAACTTGAATATAGAACCTAGGTTAACCTTTGTAGCTTATCCTCAAGCGAACAGATTAGCCGAGGTCACAAATAGAACAATTGTTTAAGGTCTCAAGAAAAGGCTTAGGGAGCTTGAAAACAAAGGTCAAAGACCTTCCTTGGCAGAAGAAATTCCAAGCATCCTATGGGCTTACAAAACCACACCTGGGAAAGCTACTGGAGAAACACCTTTCAATCTATGTTTTTGTGCAGAAGCTGTAATGCCATTAAAGGTAGGAATGCAATCCTTGAGATTAACTAAATACAATTCAGTCTTAAACAAGGGGGAGAGAAGAGCAAACCTTGACCTCCTTGAAGAAGTTAGGAATAAAGCTATGGAAGCTGATAGAAGGTATAACAACAAGTTACAAATTTTTTCAACAAAAAAGTGAAAGAGAAACACTTCACAGTTGGAGAAATGGTCCTCAAGAGGTCGGATGTCTAAAACCAAGGGCAATTGACGAAGTTACAAGAAAGTTGGGAAGGACCTTACATAATCCAAGAAGTTCACAAAGGAGGAAGATATAATCTTGTTGATCTCAAAGGGAGGAAACTCCTAAGGCCTTGGAATGTTTTTCATCTAAAGAAATTCTATGCCTAAGACTTTCCAAGCTTCACAAGCTCGTTATTCAACTCTAGTGCTTATTTGGAAGTAGAAGAAGATTGCTGGATATCAAGTTTCAACGATCTAACTAAAAGCTAAGTTCACAGAACTTATTGTGATCCTAATTCTTTTTGTTTGCATACATTTCAAATCTGGTCAAGTTTTACGTGCAAGTTTCTAAGTGTTGGGATAAAACAGAGACAATTCAAGAAAATTGATCATTTCTCCTAATGTAGTTAGCACAAAATAGAATTAATATGAGCTCAAAAAATGAGCATTGTACTTGTTACAGCTAGCTAACCATCAAGTATAAGGCAGAGAGCATAGCAAAGGCACCACAAAAAGCCTCAGAAAAGACCTAGTCTATTACAACTTAGTCGTTCTTCTTCTCAGAAGCTGCAGGCAAGCTTGTGGTGACCTTGGCAAAGAACTTCTGGAGCTGTCACCTTGGGAATCTCTTGGTTCTCCTTGAAAACTTCAAGAGTATGGACTCCTACAGTATAATACCACTCTTTGAATTTGTTAAGAATTTCTTCGGTAGTGACATATTTAGACTGGTTAGCAGCTTGACTACCTAAACCCTTGAGAGCTACAAAGGGAGGAGTGTCTCAAGAATTCGGACCTTGTTCCTCACATTCCTAGGGAAGAGGGACTTCAACATCTGGATGATATAGTCCATCATGGACAGCCTTGTCAGTTTTGATGTCGCCATTGAGCTCACAAAAACGGTTGATTACATCGATATAAATTGACTCCAAGTAGGATTCGAAGGCAGGGATCTCCTTGAGCTTGCACAAGGAGAGGCTGCTATCCTCTTTGCAGATGGCGTTGTATTCCTCTAACTGAGTTTTGAGCTCATGGATGCGGTTATTTTGTTGCTTGCTCAGTTCGAGTAACTAGTAGCTCTTTTTTACGACATCATCAAAGGTTGCGGCCCTTACCAAATTTTAAGTTTTAGCCTTTGAAATGCTCTTGTTACATTCCTCTAAAAGACAACTCAAGACCTCATACGAAGCATTAGCTTGCTCAATGGAAGCAACGGGCTCTTCCTTCTCTTTCTCTAGGTGAGGTTTACAAGGCCGAAAATTCCTTATGTTTCCTGCTCCCAAGAAAACATGGCTCTGAAAGGACATATGAGTATATGTTAAACATGAAAGAAACTTACAAAAGAAGTGTACAAATTTAAAAGTAACTTATAGCAATATGAAGAGAAGCAGTGTATTTGTCCAGCTCAGACTAGTGAGCTATTGGCAAATTTCCTTGTCGATTGGGGGTGCACACTTCATAAAAAATGACTGGGAGTGCGGCCATTATAACAGGGAGTTAGAGGACTCCATGGGGAGATCAAGAACCCACCTCATGGCTCCAGCAGCAGAATGAGAAGCTAGTGACAAGTTTTCCAGCCTCTTGATTGTTTCAACGACCTCCTCAATAGCATAGCCACTGAAGTCTATCTCTTGAGAAAAGGTCGCTAGGGTATTAGCTTTCCAAGAAGAAACTGTAGAAAGGTCTTTCCTTGTTGAGGGGACCTCGGGGAAGGAGAATTGGAGATGATGATTTTGGTGGGCCGCTCGGAAGCCCATAAAGAGGTTTCTTCCGTGCTTCTCTTAACAGCATTCCTCGTCCTCCCAGCCATGGTGATCGTCTTTGTTTTGCTCTGAGGGAGGTGGATCTTAGGAGATGTACTAGCAAAGGTCGATGGTGCTGGAGGTGTACCAGTTAAAGTCGGAGCTCAGCCAGTAAGAGCTCGGAGAGATAGAGACATATTTTGTTAGTCTTGTCGGGAAGTGTCGAAATGGTTGAAAGATCAACACCAATGACCTACTTATTGAGCATAGTAAAACTCAATAAAAGTCAATATGAGATTTCTTTTCTCCTACCAGTTGGAGGAATTCCCATGGATTTCCTAAGGGCTGATAAATCTCACCGTCTAGGGCTCCCTAGTCTGGTTGAATGAAGAAAGGAAAGGGGCCAAGATGGTAAGGTACATCCAACCTTCATGAAATTAGAACTAGCGAGGTCAACAAGGAAATGCCTAGCTTTCGTGAGTTTGCGAGACAGGGTTGGGAGCATGGTTGTCAAAATCGTGTGTCAACAGGTAAATTCGTACGAGTTTACGATTTTAGGGGGTATAAATACGTAAAATCGGATCAAAATCGGAAAGATAGGGAAAATCAGTCACCTCGAGAGTCAACTTGATGAAATCGATCGAGTTTGACCAAGCTCACTCTTCCTCCAAATTCCCATCTGAAATTAAAATACCCAATTAGATACTTGTGACCCAACCCGATTTAAATTTTAATTAACACAATAGAAAAGGGATTTGAGGCCATTTCTCTTCAGCTCTATAAAATTGAAACTCAAGTTCTTCTTCCTCAATCCTCATCTCATCTCCGTGACACCAGCACTGCTGTTCTTCTTCCTCTTCTCTGTGACTCTATGATGCCGCTATTCTTCTTCCTCATCTCTGTACTACTGACTACCGACTACTGAGACCCGAGCTGCTAACATCTAGGAAGATTGGAGCATTTGGTGCATAGCAATCAATTGTCTTCCATTGGAGCTTCATTTCACCTCCTAGAAACATTGTTTAATCTCTTCATATGTGAGTAATTTTTCCATGTTAGGGTTTTAATGCAATGTTGTGGGCAAGAGAAAATCCGTGAATGTGAGTCGAATAATATTTTAAATCTTCAATTCGAATTCATGATTTTAAAGGAACAGTCAGTGATGTGCTCAGTCCTTGGCTTTATCGAATTGATATGTTTTCATTGATAGGTTTCAATTTTCATTTTATTTTCTGTGAGTTAATTGTGTAATTTACATAGGTTTTGGTTACCTAGGATTTATTTGTCTGATTGTCTGAGATTTATTTGTTTTGGGATTTATTCACTAACAAAAATTTGTTATCTTTACTTGTCTTTTGTTCTTCTGCTGGTAAATGGCTTTGCTGGATATTTACCCTACCCCGGAGCTGTCATGATCTGTTATATCATTTTCTTCATCTAATTTCCATTATGAGGATTATAGTGGATTAATTTTCTTTAACTTATTGGATACACATATTGATTGAAAGTTTTCCTGTTTACTTGATCTATCTGGTGTGAGCAATTTGTTCTTCATGTTCTCATGGATTTGTGATTGTTTTCGTGTGCTTTTTGGAAGTGGGGAAAAAAGCTAAGTTGGCAAGAAAATAAACATTTTTATTTGTCCTATATGTCATTTTGTTCCTATTGGTGGGATATGACTTCGTTGCTGATCTTGGGCTTTCTTCCTTTTATTATGTTGACTTGATCATTGCCTCTGCTCCTAAAAAAGAAATAATATATATACTTATTTAATAACTGTATTCATTTTATAGTAGGGGAATTTATTCTGCTTTTTCTATTTGTCTCTGCTCTTTCTTGCTACTGTGATTCGGGAAATGATTAAATTGAAGGATGGTTTTTAGTAGAAGGTTTTATTTCTGCCTCTTGGTTGAACTTCTTATTGCAAGTCACTAAATCACTAAATTCCTCATCAGATATTTAATTATGTTGTTTTGACCTCATTTGTGCCACGCGATCTACCATTTCTTTATTATTTTAGTATCTTGGGTGAACTGTTCATTATTTTGATTGCTTCACAGTTCACAGAATTGGTTTGGATTTAGTCCAACAAGTGAGGAAGAACAAGTTCAAGTCGATGAAAATGACAGGCACGTGCCTGAGGTGCAAAATGTAGAGAGCTCAAGCCGCTTGGATCCTAAAGATAATTTGGATAATCAATTTGATGATGATGATAGTGGCGAAGAACTTTCTTGAGTCTTGATTTTGATGATTGATGTTGTTTCTTATTCATCTAGTTTTTTATGTTTTCATGAAATTTGATTTTAATGATTCATGTTTTAAACAATATTAGATGAATTTTAGTTTCATAAAACTTGTTAGTTTATTGTAATTTTATTTGGAATTGCTTATAAATATGAACTTTAGACCTTTTTTGCTATATTATTGGGATATTTATTTTATTGCGATGATATATAAATTATTTAATATATATATATATATTTATATTTATATTCGGAACGTAAACTCTAAGAGTTTACGATCTGAGTTTATAGGACTCCAACGAGTTTACTTAAACTTTTAATTTTAAAAATCTTGGTTCGGAGTCCGTTATAAAAGATTTTATTAAGGTTCCATTCCGAGTATGGTTCAACATGAACTTGATCTACTAGAAGCTTGGCCAAAAAAAACGGGGATTCTTTCCAATTTCCCTCTGATGACTGGAAAGCTTCTAGAAGTTTATACCTATTATTAATTTGAATGTACCCCAACTGAGTCTTGCCAGGGCTATGAAGATACCGACCTTGAACAAATACCTAAAGAGGTCTAAGGAAATCCAAACTCTATATAAGTGGCAAATCACTATGAAGCCTATAATGGTTCTAATAGCATTGGGAACGAGTTGAGCAATGGGAAAATTCCATAAATAAGCAATATCAAGGAAATAGGGATCCAGGGAAGGACAATCCCACTTCTAAGATTAGTCAAGGTAAAGGACGATGAAAGGTGGGCAGCTTCCTCCTTCCCACCGATCTCCCAGGTCATCGACTTTAAATGAGTTTGGGAGAGGTCTCATCGGAAAGCGACCTTCGACTCGGTGAGCTCCAATCAATCTCATGCATCTTCTATGCCACAACTAAATGTCTATGACTCTTTACACACACCATGAACCTAAAATCACTCATCTTGACCTTCTAAAGAGGATTGTCAAGACTTTCGACGTTCACCGGGAGGTCGCAAAATTGGTTTAAAGCTAGTTAACGAGCTCGTAAATCTCAACCAGAGACATGCCTGATAAGGTATCCAAACTTAGAGAAACTCCACGATTCAAGGAGCAATTAGCAGGATATGATCTCACAATTATCCTAATTGCCTACTTTCAAGTAATTGAGATTCACTCCAACAAGGTAACTCATTATTTGGTATACATTATCGAATTACACACTGTTCTCAGACAAATTGATCTAATTGCATCAAAAACAAAAAACAAAAAAAAAAAACTCTTTAAGAGAATCCTGACTTAGGCTACGAGTTATCCTCGAGGCGACAGCCCACGGAGGTGATCAAATTTTTCCCTTCTGGTTGTGATTTTAGGTACAATCACAGTTCGGGTGACTCGGAGATCATTTCTAAGTTCCATCAAATGAAGTTCATAAAATTAAACTCTTATTTAGAGTAAACTTTGATTAAAAAAAACTTTTCACATAACGTCGCATGCAAGAAACATGATGCCCTTTTATTTATAAAAGCATAGTCTTTAGTATAGGACTATGTGAACTTAAAATTAAAAGCCAACATATTTATTTGAATTAGATTAAATTCATTTTGGCCTTGAATTTAGTGTAAATGAAAGTTGAGTATCTAAAAAATCATAATTGATGGAGCTCGGAAATGATCTCCAGGTCATCCCGAACTGTGATGGCGCCTGTAATGTCGCGAAGTTGGTTTAGTGTGTTAAGAGTGGTAGACATTTAGTTGTGGCTTGGTAGACATATGAGATGGATTGGAGCTCTCCAGATTGAAAGTGGCGGTCCGGTGAGACCTCTCCAAAGCTCATTTAATTTCGGTGACCTAGGAGGTTTGTGGGGAGGACATTGCTGCCCACCTTTAATCTTAATTTCTGATTCAGACTTTTAGATATTTGGGTCGGTACTCAGGTCCATTCATCGGTGTTGTGCCCGTTTCTCTCATCAATACCCCCTTTTTGGTCCCACAAGCTCGTAGATCGCGATGCCTAAATTATTATCTTTAAGTCCCAACCTCTAAAGGGTTGCGCTGTTTTCTGTAATGGCTAGTTTACATGTGTCATGCCTTATCAGTTTTTAGTAGTTGCCAATTAATGTGTCAATAGGCTCTTTCTCCTATATAACAGATTTACCAAAACTCGTCTTTGCAAACAGAATTCCTTTCTACAATACAAACTCGATCTACTATCTTCTCGAACTTCTTCTCCTCTTCTATCCAGCAAGTTTTCTGAATTTAGGACACTTCTTACTACCTTCACAACTTTTCCAGCATCAAAGGAGTGAGTTTTTCTTTAATGCTTTATTTTTTAGAAAATTGTTATTCTTCTTGTCTTTTCAGGAAAAATGTCTTCTGAATCATATTCTTCTCAATCATCTTGCTCAAGTACTCTTTCTCTTCACAAAAAAGAGATTCCTAGGGCTCTCCGTTCTCCAAACTCTAACAACGAAGTATATTAATTGAATAACATTACTGTTAAGGCCCATTGCATCAAAAGTAAGGTATATCACCCTTTCGAACTGGAAGTTTTCTCACTCAAATCTTCTTTACGTCCCTTGGAAATTTTCCAAATTAGCGGGGAGAGGGGTTCAAACAAGGATGACATTGCTGTAACTTAGGAATCCGAGCACCCTAATAGCTGACATGTTGGACACATAGTCCTTCACTTGACCAATCTCAATGGAGGCATTCTTTTGCCTTATCTACATCCCCTATTCTTCAACATAGTGATGTGATTCCTTGAAGGTTGAAGGTTTGTTTTCGCACAAGCAAGAAATCAATCAAAGTGTAAAGAAAAGGACTCATCAAAGGATTGTGTGGGAGATTAGGAAGACCTTTTTATAAGAATCCACAACAACCATCCTCTTGAAAGCCCAAATTGAAGTGACTAAGAACCCTAGAAGGAAATTCTAAGAACACTCTCAAAGACCAAGTTTTGATCTTGTTTTTGGATTAATTCCCAAATGAAAGTTGTTTGTTAAGAGTTAAGTTCTTCCTATTACATATAAGGGGCTATATATAGTGAAAGTAATGAGAAGCCCAAAACAAGTCTTACAAGAGGTCAAGGACCGAAAATAATTGAAGAAAAACTATTAAAATTTGGGAATAACATCTCATTAGTGTGTAGAAATTGCCTTGGAAAGGAAAGATTCAGCGTAGGCTTGAGCACCAGATGCAGTGCCAGATCAGCATTGCAATGAAGGCCGGCTATGTGTTCAGGTGTGTCCGGCATCGGATGCTTGTTTTTCCAGCCTTGCTTCTTCCTTTTTCACCCTTTGTTCCATGCCTTCTCTTGCTTTCAATTTGTACTCTTTTGAGACTTGAACTAGGGTCTTTTAGGCACATTTGTAAGCCCTCCATATTCCCTAATGTCTCTCCAATTTGGTGCTCATCTACAATCTTAACTTCATGGAACATGGCATCCTCTTCAAGTTGATCTTCCTCGATTTGCATCATTGCCAACATTGCTACTTTCATCTTCAAGGCATCATTCTTATACTTGAAGTACAAGTCTTTAAAGGCATGAACTAACTTCTTCATCTTGTAATTCTTGAATTCATTCTTTGATTTCCTTCTTGAATCTCCATATTTAAGCTTGAACTTGAAAAGTAGAACTCCATACTTCATATCGAGTGACTTGAATCTTCCAATATCTCCACTTGGTGGATTCCATGAATCCTTCAAAGTTAAGGTAGCTCCTTGATCCCTATCACATAGCCCATTTCTAGAATTTTCCCATCTCTCAGCTCATTCCTAATGTTGTAAGGGACCATTATAGGCTTTATAGCGACCTACCACCCATATAGAATTCTGGTTTCCTTAAACCCTCTTCAGGTGTTTCTTCAAGATTAGTATCTCCACATCCCCTGGCAAGACTAGCTTGGGGTCCCTTCAATTTAACAATAGGCATAGGTTGTTAGGGCCCTTTCAATCTTCAGGCGGACCTTGGAAGGACTCTTTCCTTTTTGCCACACTTCCAACAAATCTGGTTCGGGCTGAGCCATACCCGGACTAGAATCTTAATAAAAGTTTCTATAATGGCCATCCTACTCTATTCGACACGCAAAAGAGGGATAGGATTTTCCTTGTCAACCTTGCCATTTCCGAAGTCAAGAAAGTCAGATTGACTCAACCAGTCTGGCCTGCTCTTTTTCTTTGCTCTACTGGATTGGGAAGTCCTGCAGATTGCAACCTCCCTCTTCTTAGAAAAACTACGGGATTTTTTCCCATTGGTAGGAAATTTCTTCAATTTTCAGCTTTAAGTAGGAAATTTCTTCTTTTTTCAGCTTTCAGTAAACTTCCTTTAGTTCTTCTGTTAAAAAATATATGCTAACATCTTTTTTCTCTTTTTTTTGACAGCAATGAGGACTGCCTGGTCATTGAACCCCTTTTCTCACTCGTAGCACAGACAACAAGTTAGGTCGCTATCCCGCAGAGCTTCTTCCAGCGGGATTAGGTGATACCGTTAGTGCTGCTATTGTCAATCCAGCTTCTAGGGAGTCCTCCTTCAGGATTCCCATTCCCCAGTCCCAAATCAAGAAGGTGACCATGGCGAGCCGTACTTGGAATGCCATGAAGAGGAATGCTAAAGCAGCAGCCTTGTTGGCATATGAACGACGTACCAACATTGTCACCTCTGATTCTCCTTCCCCGCAGTCTATCCAATAGGGGAAGGACCTCCCTTCGATCTCTTTTAGGAAGGGTAAAGAACTTGCGACCTTTAAGCAGGGATTGAACTTTAGTGGCTATGCTGCTGAAGATGTCGTAGAAACCATATAGAGGCTAGGGAAGCTTTCCATGGCCTCTCACTCTACTGAGGGGACCACGCGGTCGGTTGCCGACCTCCCAATTTAGTCTTCTGACTCCCTATTCCAATGTACACACTACCAGTCATTTTTGCTGGAGAGTGCGCCCCCAATTGATTAGGAAATTTGCCAGCAGCTCACTAATGCTAAGCTGGACAAATACACTGCATCTCTTCATACTATTGTAATTTCTTTTCATGTTTACTCATAGCTTTTCTATACTAATTCTTCTGAGTATTGACCTCTCTTCTTCTTTCTTTTTCTTTTTTCAGAGTCATGTTTTCTTAGGTGAGTGACTGACGAGGTACCTAGAAAAAGAAAGGAAAGATCATTAGCTTTCGACCTTGATCTCGAATCTTCATGACCTTAAAGCTCACTTGGAGCAAGAGACTGAAGAGATCGATGCTTCTACAAAAGGAACTAATTCCTCCTATGTAGTCTTGAGCAGCCTTTTGGAGGAATGCAAGAAAAACGTTGTTGAGGCCAAAGCTGAAAATCTGGTAGTGGCCCCAACCCTTAATGATGCCGTCAAGAAGAGAGACCAGTTACTTGAACTGGGCAATCAATAGAATAACCGCCTCCAATTGGTCGAAGAGCAGTTGGAGGACTACAACACCATCTACGGCCTCTCCTTATCCAAGCTCGATTAGATCCCTGCCTTCTTGTCCTACATGGAATCAATTCTATGTCCTCGGATGATAGGGATTTATGTGGACGTCATTGATAAACTCCGAGAACTCAACATTGAACTTAAGACAGATGCTGACTTTGATGACAAATAGTACCACCCGGAGTCGGTCATCCTTCTCCCATGGTAGCAAGAAGGTCAACGTTCAACCTCTCAAGAGGAGGTTGCTGCTGTCGAAACCTTAGCCCAAGTCGGATAGGCAAGTGATAGTCCTTCTAAGAGAGAGAAGGGACCTCTGGAGCAGACCACAAAAGCTCCAGCCACTAAGAGGGTGATCAATGACGTTCCCCCAGGTAAAATCATCCATAGATATGGAGGCTTACTTAGGTACTATCTTTTTCATCCCTAACTCATTGGTTTCAATGAGGCAAACCTCTCTCAAGCTATTTGTCTTTCTCTGGGTAGACCGCCGATTAAGACTGTATCTGATTATCCCACAGGTCCATCGAGTGACATCGATCGAGAGAAAAAGCTGCTAAAGATAAAGCCCTACCGAGCTCACTAGAGATTCTAGATGAAGAAGAAGACTGATCTGTAATAGAATAAGTCTTTTTAAGGCTTTTGTAGCTTCTTTCTTCTTCTTCTTGCCTTATACTTGATTAGTTCACTGGCTTTCTCAAATTGGTATTAGAGCAAGTTCACAACAAACTATTGTACACACAGCAAATGTAGATCACTGAGAGATAGATGCAATGAGTTCAAAGATAGTACTTCATCAAGTAAGCCACCTCTCACAAATGCAACTACTCATACTGGAAAGCCAGAATGGAATACTACATTAGTGCTCAAGATGAACTTGCTTGGGCATCAATCAAATGAGGCTGGAAAGTACTAAGTCAAACTACTTCTGATGGTACAACTTATCAAAAAACTGAAGATCAATGGACTGAATCT
>JAOXNR010017621.1:0-27623 GCA_028571225.1 Parsonsia alboflavescens
TCTTTAGAGACATTTCAGTGGGTGGAGTGGCGAGCTCACAGATCATAAGTCTCAAGTTCGAATCCTATCAATATCCTTTTGGATAAGTGAAATGTCTAAATGCATGAAAAATTGACTCGGACATCACTAAAATATATATTTATATAAGTGGCTACGAAAATAGGCGCATAAGCACCCCATAAAGGCAAAATTTGTACGACTGGCTTTCTCAAAAATTGGCGCACGGCTTAATCATGTAATAATAAAATTAAATAAATATTATTTTAAAAGACACTTTGTTTAAGAAAGAATATGCCAAGTTATAGAAAAAAATATATATAGTTCAAAATGATTTCTTATAATTGCATTTATTTAGAGTAGTAAAAAATAATGAGAGAATTTAGTGTGTAAGAAGTGGGAATTCCATGAGGTTCAGGAGGAGGAGGGGGTGTGGATTAATATAAGGTATGCTACGTTGTACGATATTTTCTCCATCACTAAATATAAGTAATTTTAATTAATTTTTTTATTACTAATTATAAATTATCGTTATTTCATTTATTCAGGAGAGTATTAGTGAGATTCGAATTCAAGACCTATGATCTATGAGCTCGCCACTCTGTCTACTAGGATGTCCATAAAGAGACAAGAAAAGTAAGTTCAAGTAACTTATAAATATTAATAGAGAAAGTATTTTTTTAAAAGAAAATGAAAATGTTTTCAGTGCAACTTTTGTTCAAATAGTTATAGATTGTCACATTAATTTTTGTTTTTTAAAATTAACTTTTGAAATTTTATATCAGTTTTTAAAATAAAAAGGAGACTCAATTCTAAGATATTCCCTCCGTCCCTATTTAAGTTAATTTTCTTTGTCATTAAATATAAATTATTATTGTTAGTTATTAGGTATTGATTGATTGTTTACTATATTACCATTATCGCTTACTTTTTCCTAAATATTGTTGTTAGTTTGATTAAAATATAAATAAAGACATTTTAAGGGAAAAATATTAATTATTTTTTTCAAAATGACTTATATGTAGTGACATAAGAAGTATTAATTTCGGAAAGGTTAATGATTTTTCTTTCTTTTTTTTTTGGAAGGTTAGACAAAATAGATGTCCAAACAAAAACAAGCGTACCACGTTTGACCTAAATAACTTTCGAATCGTACGGACATTATTTTAAGTCGCATTTTTCATTTGTCTTTCTCAAATTTTCAAATCTCTCTTCCTGGCCAGACTGCCAAGATTTTGTTAGCAGTTATCCCTCTTTCTAAAGCTACATGAATATTCATTATATATTATAGTCATTATTTTGTTATAAAATATTATGAATTTTATTCTTTATTCTATTTTTTTCTAATTAAAATATTTCATTAATTAGAAATGTGAAACATTACACATATGGGATGAAATATCATAGTAATATAAGAGTTGTGGCATTAAGGAGCGAAGCGACTTATCGCAGGCTCTGATACCATGTGAGTTAAAAGTTATAACTAGTAGCTTATGGATCGTACTACTACTTACGCCCTTCACGGCTCCATTTGATCTATAAATGACGGTCAGAACAAGCTAGTAACAGTTTTGAAGACTGTGGAATTTAGTTTTTAACTTAACTGGTATCAGAGTTTGCGATAAATCGCTTCGTTCCTTAATGCCACAGGTTCGAATTCTGTGGAGTGCGAAGGGTGCTATAACTTTTAGCTCAACTGCTGACCTTGAGGGAGGTGAATAGTGACCGACAAAGCATGGAAGTGAACAGTGTTTGTGAGGCCAACATCATAGGAAAAGTATTACATTCTCAAAAACTATGTAACACACGAAAACTATCTTCCAAAAAACAAAGCTATTGCCCTTGGACAAAATCGACAAGAAGATTTCGATTCCACATCGATATAAATTTTGATCGCATCAACGATTTTGAAAGCCACCTAAAAACAAGTCAAAACTTTGAGAGAGAATCCAAATCTATTCTTAGTAAACTCAAAACTACTTAAAAATGGAGAAAAATGTAAAGATTTGTACCAAATCTTGTTGAAAAGCCTTGAACTCCGAAGAAGAGAATCATGGTTTGTAACCAAAAAATGACGTGGGTTGAAAAAAGTCAAAAAAAAGGGAAACTAAAAAGGAATCATGCCAGGATCGGAGTAGTGCCCGTAGCCGGCACTGAGATCTGGTCAGAAAATGAGTGGCAAAGAGAGAGGAGGGGCTTTGGATAGAGGAAAGCGGATTTAAGGAGAGAGAGATTATTATTATTTACATTATATAACTCTTATTTCTTTCGTTTAACTTCCTATTTTTATTACTATATAATTCTTTGTTTTACTATTCCATGTAATTTGCAAATAATGCTATTCCGATTGATGATTCTAATGCTTATAAATAGAGATTTAAATAAAAATAAAAATAGATGAAAAGTGACGGGAGAAAGTTTCTTGTCTTTTCTTATTCTATACTTCTCTATTCTCCACCTTTTTATTTCATGCTTTAGTTTTGATATTCTTAATTCACTTATTTTTCAACTTTCTTCGTTCGAAATTGAATATTATTATTTTATTTTGAGTCATTTAAAATTGAATGTATCATTTCTTAAATTAGTAGAGTTTTTACGAAGGAATTGACATTCTCATGTTCAAAATGAACTATGTTAATCTCTATTAATAAAATTTGCTAAAGTGAAAATGGAATGCTCCTAAAGAGACAAATGTAGAATAATTGTTACTTTACATTGATAATAAATTTCTGTGGACATGTAATATACGTACTAAATAATCATTATACTCCTTTCATCTAATGTATTGAATTAAGTACTAAATAATTATTATACACCTTTTTTTTTTTAAGTGCTTGTTACTTTATGCATTGAAATATCCCCAAAGAGACATTGAATGTCTTGTTTTAATTAATTCGTTTGTAAATTTTTTACATCCTCTATCCGAAATTTAATGTGACATTTTTCATTTTGTGTTATCCAAAATTGAATGTCTCATTTCTTAAATTAGTAGTCCAAATTTTATTAAGAAAATTGACAATTCAATATTTTAATGAATTAAGTCAAACTTTTTTTTATTAAAATGTGTGCATATTAAAATAGGTTATTTAATTCCTGATGGAGGGAATATTAATTATGAAAATAAGACATTTAATTTCAAACCGTTCAAAATAAAAATAGAAACATTCAATTTTCAATTGTGAGAATATCAATTTATAGAATGTTAGTGAGGACAATTGTCGACACAAAGTTCAATATAAATCAATCAATACATTTTTGTTATGAAATATTAGAGAAACATTTTATTTAATTTTCATTATAAAAGCAGATGAAAGGAGAAGGGAAAAAAAATAAAAAATTGAATAAAAGTTTTTTGCTAACTTTCTCTACTCTTTTTATACTGTGAATTTATTTACGGTGGATGTAGAGTCTCACTCTGCTAAAACTTTCACTACCTAGGAATAAAAGACAAGTAACCCATGAAACTCCCACTATCAAATGAGTAATGTCATTTGAATTATGAAAACCTTCAAAGTTTAAAGTCATTATCCTTGTAACTTCTTAAAAGTAGTTATACCCCTAACCATATAATAGAGGGCTTAGGACATAGGGAGTAAGGTTGAATGAAAAGAATTCTTATTCTCCACAATTTTCTCTCTTCTTCTTGTGTCTTCTTTATAGTTTTACTTCATTCCATAATACATTATCATCGTAAAAATCGACCAATTAAACAAATCTTCTTCTAAGAGTAAGATACGTAAAACTTATATCGATTGATTTGCATCTTCTTTTACCTTTCTTCATTTTTCTTTTTATTGGTCTAAAGCCATAATCATACTACCATTCCTAATGTAGAGGTGAGTATTTGAAAATTATTAGAGTTTTTGTCAATAACTTAAGTATCCACTTTTACAGAATTATGACAAATATTGAAAAGCTAAATTTCACATTCTGGAAATGAGTGGAACAAATTACCTGTTCCGGGGCCTTGATGTGGAAATGCATCTTCAAGGAGAAACTCTTGTTGGTGCAATTATGACCAAAAGAAATGCGAATGACGAAGATAGAGCTGATGCACTAATTTTTATACTTCGTCATTTGCATGATAGCTTGAGGACTAAATATTTATCAATCAGAAATCCTAACATCATGTGGATGAGGTTGAAAGCAAGGTATTATCATATTAAGACAACAATTCTCCTCAAGTACTATATGATTGGAACCATCTCAGGATGTAAAATTTTAATGCAGTGCCTAATTACAACATTATCTAATTTGATGTAGCTTTTAGGCTTGAGTTATGTGGGATTACATTCACTAAGTTATGTGAGGTTACATACATTGATAATGATTTGTTAGAAAAAACTTCTTCACTTCAAATATTGTGGTGTTGCAACTCCTTATTTTAGACCTGACAGTTCAAAAGCATTACATGAAACAAATGCTAATTATGAAAAAATAAAGGCCATTTAGAACCATAGATACAAGAAAGGTCATAACCTTCAAAAGGGTAATGATAAATTAACCACCAAAGAAAATTTAATAAAGTCCAAATCATAATAAGGAGAAGAAGCCAAGGAAGGTAAATGGGGAAAAATGTTTGTTTACGTTGTGGTTTAGCACGACACTGGCAAGGTACCTTTCGTACGCCAAAGAATTTTATTGATTTATACAAGGAAAAATATAAGCGTACCGAATATCATTTAATTGAAATTGCTTGTACTGTCATTTCTTGATAATATACTATGCAAACTTTAGTGACAAAATATTCCAACCATTATGATATTATTGCATTATACAAAGGTGGAAAAGAGTGTGTTTGATTAAGATCAATTATAGAGCACATTCACAATTTTGCTAGATTGAAACTTCCTATGAATTCTCCCATTATAATTTATGATTTCTTGCATTGCGCAAGTTCAGAGAGAATATATCAAAGGTGACATGATATATATGTGTTAAGGGAAGTCTTATCGAAAGTGTTTAAACAACCGAAATGACGGTGAGTCAAAAATAGCATAGTTTATGGTAACACATTTAATGTAAGTCATGATAGATTTTCTTTTTTTTTTCCCACACAAAACCTCTATGTCAGCATAAGTTTATCGATATGTCAATACTTCGAGAAAAACAGAAAATTTCCAACACATAAAGTGTGTCCAAAAAAAATTTGTTTTTTTGACACAAAAATATATTCGTGTGAGAAGTTTATAATTTTGCTGATACATGTATATCGAAAAAAGATAACCTTTCTCGATACAACTTATTATATCGTGAAAAATAAATCTTTATCGACACAATTTAATGTGTCATTAAAATCATAACTTATGACGATTCTCAATTTATGTGTTGGGATATTATTTCTTTATTTATATCATTATGTTGTTTTGCATTTTTTTTATATTATTTTCAATTATTAATTAAATTATTTTAAGATATTGAAATTGTAAATATGTTTTATATAAACCTTTTATATCATCAAGCTTTATTCACAATAGACTTTAAGAATAACCTGTCTTAATATTTATATCCAAAATAATTTGGTATAATGGTTGATGAGGTAAGTTTATAATGAAAGGCAGTAAATTCGAATCTATTTAATTATAATATTTAATTTAATTATTATTAAATTCCAAGTTAATGGGTAATGGAGGTGGATTGGAATAGGTTCCTATCATCATAGAATATCCCTAAAAATAAGGTTAAAGAAAAAAATTATTTTATTTAATATATATATTTTTTAAAATAGGATATTTGTGTTTCGCGATTCATTTACATGTCAAAGTATTTTTACGACTCAAAAGTTTCTATATCATCGTACCTATTATGACGGTACCTATAAGGAAATCATCAAATGAGTTGGCGTGTGTGTTGAGGGGGTTTTTATGCTTCAAAAATGAGTCGGGAGAAAATCAAGTAGTTAGTCATAATAGATTTTTTTTTTAGTGATATTTACAAAAAATATTTTTATATTTAATATTAAAAAAAAAGATTATTGACTCAAATTTTATCAATTAGAAATTTAATATCAATTACTTCGAATGTGTGCCCGCTGGTGCACCTGCACGCACACACATTTAAAAAAGTTTAAAAAATTGATTTAGGACCGAAATGGATCAAATAAAAAAAATTAGGGATGAAATAAGGAATTTTATATTTATATAAATATATATATATATATATTTATATTTATCAATTTTTTTAACTTTTAAGGCCCCTATTGTTTTTCACTTTGTCCAAGTAGATTTCAAATCTTTATATTAAACTTTTAGGGTCCCTTATAATTTATTTTGAACTCAAATCGGTGCCTTATCATTTTTCATTTCTGGTCATTTTGCCTTGAAAACTTCCGACTCAGGCAAGCCAAAAAATAAATGCTACCCTAGAGATAAACTATTTATAAACTATTTTATGTAAGACACATAACCTTGAAGAGCCGAGCCCATCTCTTCAAGTAAAGATTAGAAGGTCCAATCAAACTCATGTTCCAAGAACATTTTCATGAAAGCTCATTCCCGAAGTTTTTGACCAGTAGTCTCATAACATCAAAGGAAAGAGAAGGTTAAGCTTAGTTTCTCGGTGGTTTAGAAAAATTGGATTATGAAGAAAACGACTGGTGTCTCTTTTTAATTGGAAAAATGACTCGAAATAGTAAAAGGATGAAAATACCCTTATATATTTTGACTAATTTTATTTTTTTGCTGTTGATTTTTCCTAAATCAAAGGCTTTTGGACAAAAGGACATTTCTGGTCGAACGAAAAAATACAAGGGATCAATAGGTATCCAACATAAATTATAAAGGATTCTAAAAGTTCAACACGAAGATTTGGGATCCACTTGAACCATGTAAAAAAAGATAGAGATCTTAAAAAAAATGATTTAGAACTCAAATGGACCAAGTAAAAAAGATTAGGACGAACAGGAAAATTTTCTCATATATAAATTGAACTCATCTAATTTATTCCTCTTTTTTTTCATTGTCTTTGAGTTTATAATTTTTGAAGTAAAAAAAAATTAACGATTAATATATTATAACTTGCTAAGTTAATTATCTAAATTTACATACTAAAGATAGCATTGATTATATTTTTCGTTATTTGAAATTAAATATATTTTTTAACTTCAACAAATTTTAATTAAGAAAATAGCTGAAATAGTTAACTTTTTTAATATAATAATGAATATAAAGAATTTTAAAAAAATTACATGAAAAGCATAAAATTGCAGACAACAATACTTTGTATGAAACAGATTTGAAGACTGAATAAGACAAAAAGAAATCTAAAGGTATGTTCAAATAATATATTTTTAATCTTTTATCGTCTCAATTGGAGAACAAATCAAAATGATTTGGTTTTTATATCCTGGATCAGTTAATACGTTCCCATTGCAGTCTAAAATGTTTTTAAGTTTTAGTTTATAAACAATCTTGTGAGAGACAAGTGGTATTAAATCAAATATGATCAAGACTCCGGGTATATCCTCGAAATGGAATTCGCATTAATTTCATTTGTGTAGGAATTTAAATTAGTCTTTGGATACGCTTTATTTTTATACATTTGACTGTGTACAATAAATTTTATATCTTCTTCGTTCAAAATTAAATATTTCTATTTAGGTCTTGAAATATTTTCGAAAAACCAAGAGAAAGAATTCACTTTTAGATCATATTCTTACCATTGAACATGCCCAAATATGGAAGGTGCGCGTCGCTCCTCGCTAGGCTTGCATCAAGGCGGGATGGGGCACAATCAGCTGGGTGGGCCCACATGGTCTACGATTCTACCTAATCCTAGTCTATGTGTCCCTACACCCCAATGGGAGGTGGGGCCGCGGGGGACCTGCTTTCTGTGATTGATGGCTGATCTGATCAACGTTGCAATTTTTGAGGTCAGTGGATTTTTCCGTGTGGGTCCTACTACAGAATCTTTGTGGATGCATTTATTAGGGAGAGATTAGTGAGTAACGCTGATGCACGATAGCACCTTTGGGAACTCACATTGGGTCCCACTTGAAAAAAATTTGTACCGTAATCAGATTTCAAAATTTCCTGGTCTCGACGATATTGCCTATCATTATCCGTGTAATTTGTTTATGTCGATTTAATTGAACTTTTTAATTAAAAAAGAAAAGAAAATTATAAATAGAGGTATCAAAATGGATTAGCTCGGCCGGTCAACCCAGTAGCAGAAGCTGGGGACTCTAAAGTTCGGGTGGAATTGGTTTTATATAGGTTTTTAATGTTTAGTCTACTTCAGACCATCAAGGGTTGAAGGTCAGGCTAGCCTAATTCAAGAGACTAAAAGTTTTTTTTTTTTTTCTTTTAAATTATATTATAAAATATTACGAAAACTTATAAAAATACTATAATAAAATTTTAAAGTAAATAAATCAGATGGTAGTTAATAAAAATTTTTTTTGGCTAAAAAAAAAACTTATTTATATTTTTTTAAAAAAGTAAAATTAAATTAATGATTAAAGTGAAAAAAAAACTAAATTACAATAGACAAATTATATTTAGAAATGTAGAACTAAACTAATAATTCTAATTTCTATTCAAAATAAATAAATAATCTATAAACATAAATCATTTCAAAAAATATGTAAAAAAAAATTAACAATTTCAACTGATAAAATAATAAATAATTTAATATAATATATATTAAATAAAAAAGGATGTCCTTATCCCTATGGCCACCCTGGTTTGAACCCACGAAACTTCTCTTCAAGCCTCGACCCCAAAAGGTCGAGTCAAAAAATCTATTGTCAATTTGAAGTTACAAATTTTGCAATTCAGTCATCAAAAATTAATAAATTATGCTGACAAAGCCATTTTTCATAGTTGTAGTTATAAATGAGGGTACTTGAGTAAGAAAAGGGAAAAAGAATTTGATTGATTGATTTAATTTCTATGTACTCTCTTTTAAAATAGATGAAGGGTTTATAATGAATGAATATAACTTATAAATGAATCAACATCATGGACTCAAGAACATAATCTCACCTCAACAACAATATGAGCAAGTCAATTATAAGATAAGTCATAAACTCCATCCATTTGTTTAAGAAGCATTAGTAAAACTTAACGGTGAAATCGAGTCGAGCCCAGCAAAATCAAGTCAAGTTTGATTAAAAAAAAAAAAAATTGAATTCAAACTCGAGTTTGGGGCCAACTGGAGTTCGACTTGGCTTGTCTTGAATTTTTTTAAAAAATATATATTTAAAAGTGATTATTTTAAAATATATTTATTATTAAAATTATCTATATAATTATTTATAATTTAAATAAAATTACATATAAAATATATTATATAAATATTAAATTTTGACTCGTGAGCTTCAAGTTTAACCGAAAGTGATTTGAGCTAAACTTGAGGCTTAACTCAAGCTCAATTGTAACTCGACTCGACAACTTGATTCGAGCTGGAGTCAAGCTAGCTTGATTTGAGTTGGATCGACACATCCAACTCAAATAAAAAGCTCAATTCGTTTGCACCACTACTAAAACTCGGGGAAATGGTACTGGATCATTTATATATTATAGTATTCATTTCCATTTGTAAAATAGTTCGCTTTAGATGTTCAATTTTATTTTATAATATAGATCTTTTAGTATACCTTTTGTTGACTTTCTCTAATACATTAATAAGAAAAATTTATATGTCATAACGATCAATTAACCTAAGATTTTTTACTTTATTTTTTTAGGGTCGAGTTAAAGAGTATAACACATAAAGTATACTAAAACATCCGAACCAAGAGGAAATAATGAAATATTCATAATTAAAGATGATCATCTTACATATCGTCATCAATGTGTAACGGCTCAACATCTTGGGTTATACAATTATATATGTCATTTCATATTACATTAATAGAAATTTAACATATATTACTAAAAGATCAAGTTCCTCTAAGGTGTAATTTATCTTTTTTAGGTTTTAATATGTAAAATATATTAAAAAATAATAATTGAAGGTTACGAATAAGACTTTTATCAATATTTTGTTAGTATAATAGAGAGTGGTACATAAATGTGTAACCGGAGATTCGGATTTGTGTATAAAAGAACATTATCAGATGTACTCCCTCTGTCACAACTTATAAGTTATTTTAATTAACTTTTCTTGTCATTATAAGTCATTGTGGTTAATTAATTAAGTATTTGATGATATTTCTTTATTTCTATATTTAACTTTTAATGATATATAATGAAATGGTATTTAAATTTTTGAAAGAGGATTAAGAGAACCTTTTAAGGGGGGAAAAAGTTATCTTAATTTTCGTAAAATGTCGGTTGATGAATTATATTTAGTGACAACGGAAGTATAAATAAATATAATTTATTTATTGGCGGGATAAGATGAATAACGTGCATCTGCTGCGCTACAAAGTTGATAGTAACCCATAAAATTCTTTCTATATACTTTAATGTAAATTTTCTTTTATCATTATTATTATTACTTTCTGTTTTAACCACAAGAAAAATCAAAATGTATTAGTAAACATATCAATTTATCTACCTAATCCTTTCGTTCGAATTTGAATGTTTTATTTTATATTTTGAGTTCTCCTAAATTAAATATCTTGTTTCTAAAATAAATAAAATTTTAATATAAATTTATATGTATTATCTCTTTAATTTAAGAATTTACATCCATTAATCAAAAGTCCCCTCAAAAATTAAATTAATGAGAAGAATGGAAGGGTAATTTTAAAAAAGTCTGATGCATTGGTATATAATAATTAATATATTTGTGCTTGTTTACTTAGAATTTTTAATGTAACGAAGAAAAAGAGAGATTTTTACATTAAAATAAATAATTTTTTGTTGTTTTATAAATAGATTGAGAGAAAGGATCTTTTAAGACCACATATCTAGAAATGCTTTAGATATACTTGCAACTTTTAAAAACTTTTTCTTTTATATATACAAATAAAATAATAAGAAATGAAAAGAAAATGCAGAATACTTTAATGGGTTTTTTTTTCCCAGTTTAAAAAAGATTAAAGAATAGCTTATTTTAAGGTGATCTTTACCTCTTCTTCTATCACATCTTGTAATTTTAAATTAGTGTTTGGAAATAGAAAAATACTATATGATATATCCATTCGTGACTTAATTAGCATACACATTTTATTTTTTAAAGTTGATTTCATCCATAAAAAAAAAAAGAAGATAAATTTTCAATTTTGAAAAAATTAATGGCTATCAATTAATTAACATAAGAAATTTCTGAAGATATCCAATGGCAAAGATGATAAAAAGAGAGGCCGAATAGACCAATAGAGATTGGGGGAGAGAGGGACCGTTGTATTTGTATAAATAAATAAATAAACAATAAATATGAGTTAATGTATAATTCAATTTTCAAACTTTAATCTTTTGAAAACTTTAAATATTTTGATCGAATTCTTTAAAAAAGTTACCAGATTTTGAAGTCCATGGTGAGCTAACTAAAATAATAATCCTGTGACTTTTTTAAGAATCTGTTTTATTTTGATCAGTTCACACCGTTAACCTTAAAATTCGGTGACTTTTTTTAAGAATTCAGTTAAATGGATTAAAATATCCAATCATAAATTACTTAGGGATGATAAATACAAAAAAAAAAAAACCTTCAAAGATCAAAGTGTTTAAAAGTTTAAAGTTTAAGGATTGAATTGTACACTAACTCAAATAAATAAATAAAAAATAAAAGCCAAATCCTTTCTAGAAGGGAAAATTTTTGTTCTTACAAAAGTTCAAAAATTTAAAAGAGGCGGGCGCCAGCGCTGACGTCAGTGAAGGAACTAGATGACGTGGTCTTGACGTAGGTCCAAAATTTTGAAAAACGAAAGGAAAAAAGGAAATTTGTTACAGATAGGATTGAGGTTGATGCTTACACACCGAAAGCTCTCGGTTTATTCCCGTTACTTGGACAGACTTGTTCCCCAAGCTTTCTTTCCCTCTCTTCCTTCTTTCTTTGAGCCGTTTCTTTGGCTCGGCTCTCTCAGCTTCGCGGCTTTGGCTTTAGTTTTCGCCTTTTGTTTTCCCCTTTAGATTTTCTTCTTCTTTTTTTTGCCCTTTGGGTCGCAAAGTAGTTTACTGGGGATTTGTGCGGCTTCTCTGTTATGACGGCGTTAGGCAGATTATTGAGTCCAAATTGGCTTTCCCATACTAAAAATCAAGAAAAAATTATGTGCTTCATATAATTTCTCAGCCCACTTGTAAAACCACAGTATTATTATCATTTATATAATAATTGAATAAAATATCTTTTAATCCTAAAAATAAGTTCTTGATATATATAATTTTTTCAATTTCAAAATAATACTCCGCTACTGTGTTAATATTGCAGCATTTTTTTTTATAATATTCTTTCTCCAAAAAAAAAAAAGAAATCTAATCTATGAGTCTCTTCTGATATTAATCCGACACTGCATATAACAATACGGTTTTGAAAATCGAAAGAGGCATCAAATTCAAAGATTAAATGATTAATCATAGTCGACAGATCTGACAGGAACTGAATATTTTTGGAAATTTACCTTTAGACTTTTATTATGTAATAAAAGTATTAATTAGCTCATGGTTTAACCGGTCGAGCCGATTCAATTTAGAAAAATTAATATTCTTCTTCATTTTTAAAAATTCAGAGTTGATGCTCTTATATAAACTCTAGAAACATTTATTTATTATTTATTCTTTTAAAACATTTCCATTCTAATCATAAATATGCACTTTTTTTTAGTTGAAAAATAAACATGTCCATCATAATTAAAAATATTTTTGGGTATATATCCACCGGTCAGTAGTTAAAAGAACAATTATTTATTATTAATTATAGCATTTCAATGCATAATTGGGTGTTATCACAAGTCAAAAGAGGTTCTTTTGGTATTAGTACCTAATTATAGCCTTCAAGAATTTCTCAAAGCATCCCTATTTAGTTGAGTCATCAAATGACCAAATCTTTGGGTTAGAATTAAAATAATACAAAGATCATTAACCCCACAAGATCACTATGTATAATATATGCGAATTTGATTACCAACTCCCAAATAAATTAGACTTGCAAAAGTAGTTGATCAAGAACATTCATGTCCAACTCAATTAACTTCTTATATTGTTTGAGGAATATTTGTTGGTAAGACAAATGTTATTAAGGTAAAAGAAAAAAGGAAGAATTTTACAAATTATTATTTTACTTTTCTAGATTTAATTTTATATAAAAAGGACCTTCATGTGTATGGTTATACTTGCTTTAAAATGTGCATCACATGGCATTGTCATCTTAAGTTAATGACGAATAATTTTTAAAGTCAATAAAAGGACTCTAATCTCATTTTTTTTTCTTTTTTTCTGAATCAAGAAATTAATAATTTGGACCATGTCGATATTATTCTAATGCATTTTTTTTTTCCAAAAAAAATAAAAAATCATAACTTGAGACAAACCGTTGACTTGACAACGATCGAAAGGAAAGTAAACTCTAGAAAAAGCATAAGATAAAACTTACTAAATGTTCATTTTCCTTTTCTCTTATGAGTTATTATATCTTTATATCAAAGCTTTTGGTCATATCATAAAATGTATATATGTATATTGCCACCAGTAGTTTCATTGACTCTGGCCTCACAGCCACGGGAAGGAGTACTTGAGAGGTGCATGGTGGAGTCTTGCGTGCTTGTTCGAACTCTTTTCTAGCTGTCATTTAACCTGTTGATAAGAAACTTGGATTTGGATTAGGATTAGGATTTGATTAGTACTCTTTTGTCTGTTTAGTTTGGGAAACTGTAGAAGAAAAGTTTGGTACGATTCTCATTTATGGGTAAAAAAAAATTTTCACATATATAATTTCTTCGCCTAACAAATGTTGAATAGAGAACTCGTTTCGTGGGCTTAATTTTAAACCCAAGGGGAGCTTAACTTGTGCTTTAAGGGTTCGATCGACTAATTACACATAATATGTATATATCATTTGACCAATGATTAAGATGAATATTTATTTAATATGAATATTTTTATTAAATAATTACAATCTATAATATTCAGGCTTTAATTTGATATAATATATATATATATATATATATATATTTAAATATCACAAAGATATTAATCTCATAAAATGCATACTTGTTAGAAGAATATAATTGAGGAACAAAAATTAAAACTTGACTTCATCCCACATCACTTTCCTTTCTTAGTTGTCACTATAAGATTCATTCATTTTCAAATGCATCACTTGATCTTTAAACTTCTCTCTAGATTTTAAGCTCTCATCTCTCTCTGACTTTATCATCCAAGGACCATTGGAGATTTTCCTTTCGTAGTGTAAGTCATTTTGTCTAGTAGAACGAGAGAGAGAATAATGCTAATTTCTAACAAGTAATTGTATATGTGAAAGTCAGCCTTTTACATTTTTAAAATTTTGGTCTTTAACCTTTATTTTTTAAAATCTTTTTAATACCTAAATAATTTTTTTTCGGATGTTTTAGTCCTTTACATTGAATCCTAGAGCAAGATTACTTCGCCAATAACATTTTTTCTGCAGGTAGAGAGATCATGAAGAAGAAATTATTGCCTGTCGCCAAGACTGTTGCTAATGGTAGAAATTATGGGTTGTTAAAAAATACTTCGTTCATGAAATGGAAAACAGAGTATGTGTTGGATTTGATGAGGTCCTTGCACTAATCGTAGATCAATTGCATGATTCTCTTGATGATCAAAATTCATGTTTAGACCACTTCTTGAATAAGCATTCAGTGCAACCAACATCCCCAAATTGGAATCGGGCATTCCCAATCCAAGATGCTCATAAGATGGTTGTTGTTGTTGTTGCATTAGCTTTAGAGCTCTTGAGTTGAAGTTTCTCAATTCAGGCACAAGAACACTAAAAAATGAATGGTCGATGTTAGAAATGGGTATAGAAATCTCTTTGCCCATCATGAATATCAAAGCATTCTCATTTTGCCTTTCTTTCTCTTAAGAAATCTCGTTTTCTTCATTCAAATCTTTTCCTTCAATGACACTTGTTTGTTTTTCAATCTCAATATCATTTTCCCTCTTAATTTTCATCTCACCTGTCTCTCAAGATCTTTTTCACTCTCATGCTGTACTGTTTTTATTATCTTTTATTCTTTTTTCTTCACAGTAAGACACTCTTCTTCATTTTCATTTGGGACCTCTTCTTTCTTTTCACGGGACTCCCCCATCCTTTCTTTCATTTTATCTTCATCATGTTTCACTTGCACATTTTGAGCTTCTCATTCAACAAGTGACACATGTTCATTTTCTACCTTTACTCCATTTGAGCTCTCTTGGACTTGCTCTTTGTGAACAACTTATTGAACGAGGTCTTACTCATGTTATCTAGCTTAGCTTCCACCTCTTACTCCTTGGGATTAGACTCCCCTTCTTTTGAATAAGCACTTTGAGCCTGAGATGTTGAAGAAGTACCATGACTTGAAATCCCATAAGATTTCCCATATGTTGTCTTCCTTTCCTTCAAGTATCTATCAACTTGGATTGCCATATGTATGTATCCTCAAGATAATCATAGTAATATAGTTCAACTCCTTCCCAAATTTGATCATTTAAGTCATTGAGAAATTTATCCATTGTAGCTTCTTCAGTCTTCACTGTGTTAGCTCTCTCCAAAGTAATTTAAATTTTTGAAAAAATTTCTGAATCGATTCTAGTCTCACTGGTCCAACCCGCTTTTGACTCATTTTTAATCAGTTTCAATACTCAAATATTTTTTTAATAATTTGGATTTTAAAATTTTTACTATGGAATTAGATATGGGGAAAAAATCGGTTCCTGACCTTGTTACTAAATCTAGAAACGGAAAAATAGATATAGAAAAAAGTAGGCTTCTAACTCGTTATCAAGTTTCATTTCTGTTGCAAAAATAGAAATGGAATGTTCCTTTCCGAATAACGTTTCTAAATGTATTTATTATACTATCTTTCTTAATTGGTTTCTATTTTTGAAGTTTATTCATTTTCAAAATTTGTTATTAATTGAAATGGAAATTTTTTATTACTAAAATCCACTTCAATTTGAAATTTTTTTACCAATGTTCAGATGTATTCATATAAAATTAACTAATGTGTTAACCATGTAAATACACACGATCAAATCATAAGGTGGGTTTTGCTCTCAACCATAACATCCCTAGATATTCAATTCAATTATTGTTGGGAGAAAATTAGGATAAGAAAAGTGTCTAGAGAAAGAGAAAAGAAAAGGGAAAATGGGAGAACAAGCTAGTCATATTCGATTGAGAATCACTTAGAGAGCAGAGAAACCGGCACAAAATGGGATTCTTTCGTGGCACAGAGAATGACATGTAACAAAAGTGACTTGATCCATTTGATATTATAATCACTGCCTTTTTCTTGGGTTCTTCTTCTTCCTCTTCTATTCTCCTTCTTCTTTTGTGCTTTATACTTTTTTATTTTTAACTTAACTATCAGGTTTGGATCAATTCGTATGTACTTTGATTATTTTGTTAGGAACGATGACTCACCAAGACTACTTGATCCACTTGATATTATAATCACGGCCTTTTTCTTCTATTCTTCTTTTATACTTTATTCTTTTTATTTTTAACTAGCAATGTCTGGATTAATTCATATGTATTAAGACCGAGGCATTTTTTTGCTTCATTCATGAGAAGAAGAAAAAAAGACCAATCAGTCTCCATATATGGTGTGAAAAAACAAAAGCAATGGTGGGCCTTCTCTGCTTCTGTGTTTTATTCTCTTAGGATAATTTTGTTTGGAGAGCCATTATTTTGGCCACCAATGCTCTCTTTCTACACACGCTTAGTTCCATATCCAATGATTCCTTTGGTTGGGTAATTTAGTATATGAGTATGATCATTACTAGCAATGATTCAAAATCTTTTTGATACATTAATCCTCCTAAACTAGTACTATATGTAATCCAAATTCACATCTTAGTTCTAAGTTTTCTCCATCAATAGAGAAAAAAAAGGGATTCCGTTTATGATTATAAAGTTATGATCACAATTTCTCACAAATCAAAAGGTTTATTCCCTAGTGAATATTTCAATCGGATCACGTGTCAATAAAGATAAGGGTAATTAATAGTTTCTTTTGATTCATAATATAATTATCTTCTAAAGTTTCTTCACATTTACAATTAAGGATATAGAAAATAATGTAATGACTTACTAGTAAATTAAAATAGCAAAAGAAACCCTTAATTAAACAATTATCTAGGAAATTAGAGCAAGACAGACGCATAAATGTAAGATTGGAGAAAAGCAACAAATAGTCATGGAATTTTGTACAATGACCTTTGATATAAATCAAATTTAACTACCTAAAAAACAATTTACTCCCTCCGTTCCAATTTAGTTATCATTTAAGCAAGGAGTTGTTATTCCAAATTAGTTGCCATTGCACATTTCAAGAAGAAAATGGAGTTAAATTTCAGATTTTAAACCCCATTAATCTAATATATCTATAACTTTTTTTCAAAGTCAATTAATTGTTTCACATCTTCCAATTCTATTCAACCAATCATAATACTGATAATTCCAACTCCATAATTTTTTTTTTTAAATCAAAGTAATTATGTGAGAAAAAAGTGAAATAACTTTAAGTGACAATTAAATTGAAATGGAGGAAGTATATCATAAACGGGAGGACAGTGTTTTTTTTTTTTTTTTTTGGTCTTTTTTATTTGAATTATCGCCAATAAGAATAGCTTTTTGTTTGTGTCTTCTAGTTGGTTTTCGCAAGGATGAGGAAGCCTTCAAATCTTTAATGGCAGGAGCACAGGGGTGGCCGTGGGGGTTCTTTTCTAGGCTATCCATGGTTAAGTTATGTGGCCCTCAAGTTTTACAGAGGTTCTCTCCCCACAAGTATTGCTTGGAAGACACGACAGAGCTTTTTGGTCTTCTGGCTTCTTGGAAATGTGTACAAACTGGAAGTCTGGGAATGGAAGGGATCGCATAAGGATATTTTGATTTGAAGTCTCCATTGACAGGTTCGGTTCGGTCCCCATCATCGGGACTCAACTCACACTACTTCGAATCAATTTAGTAGAATCTTGACCTGATAAATTATGGAAAATTCACATTATTAATTAAACAATAAAATATATTTAATCAATTTTTATTTTCAGATCAACTTCAAATTATATTATTATTTACCTAACTTGACGATAGATGGTAATATTTGAAATTAAAAAGTTTTGAATTCAAAATATAATTAGATAAGTGGGAAATTAGTGATGATCCTCAAGACGTGAGGGGATAGAGAGAATTAAGACAAAGGCGAGAGTTAAAGCAAAAAAAAAAAAGAGAGAAGAACTTATTGCCCCTTAACTTGGCCATATAGAATCTCAGCAGCAAAAGAAATGGGACTTAAAAAGTTAATGTTTTTTTTATCATCCTTATTAGCTTTTAAATTAATTTTTTAGTTTGAATACATATGCATTTAAGAATGCGATCTAGTAGTTCAGATAACGCAGGTTTTGGATTCAAATCTCCATCTCAATAATTTTGGAGAAAAAAAAGGAAAAGAGTTTGAATGATATTGATGAAATTTGAGCTTAAAAAAGTTTAAGCAACAGCATTTTATAAATGATTTATAATAAAATTCTACAATCAATATAGACTAGGTCACATCAAATTTCATTCTAGTCTCTAATATTTTTTTTCCCTCTCCAATTTATTGTAAAACCACGCCATGAATGGTGTTTTTAATTTATTTATTTTTGGTTTTTAATAAAAAGAAAAATCAATTTCACTCAATAAATTATGACCTCTTCCTCCATAGAAAAGTGTGTGTGTATAAATAAATAAATAAATAAATATTTATTTATTTATTTCTCTGAGCTCTACATAGGTTTTTATTTATTTATTTTTTTGTGTGGGTTCCAAATTTTCCACAATGATATTTATCAAAAAGAAAGCATGAAAAGAGGATACAAAGTGATGATTTTGGATATAAAGCAAACCAATGAATGATGATATCTTGGTATCCGTTCGATACAAGAAAAAGATAAAGGATAAAACAAAGGCAAAAAAGAAAAGAAAAAAAAGAAAGGGGGAATCTTCATTATTTTCCTTTTACCCTTTTATATAGGGAGCTTTTTTATTTTTTTACTCTCTTTGTTCAGAATTGAATGTTCTAATTTGATTTATACATATTTTAAGAAAAACATTTAACTTAGTTAATTTTTTAACATTGTAATATCATTTTTCTAAATAAAAGTTTAATTAAATTAGAAAATGAAATATTCAATTCCGAATAATTAAAAATGGAAAATGCAATATTCAATTTTGGATAGAGGGAGTATTTTTTATTTTTAGTCTTTTTGTGCGATCAAAATGATCTGTCTCCTCTTTTTGGTACAAAATTAAATATACCAAATGCTAAACTGAGATGCACCTTCTTGGCCCTTGGGGATTTTTAACAGACTGATCAAGACCCAATAGTCTTCTTTTTCTCCTTGTTTGCCCCCCATAAATTTCTATTCATCGTGTCTTTGGTTCCATATTTTCTAATACATTTTTTCTGTCACATTTCCTAATGCAATGATAAAAACTTATACATATCTTTTAAATTTTTTTTAAAATATATTTTATTAATTAAATTTTATAAATACTTGATTTTTTTAAGACATGTACTGAAAGATTTGGAAAACTCTTTTTTCCTTATTAAGATTTAACTTCTTTACGAGTGATTTTGTATGCAATTCTTCCATACTATTGAAATATGCAAATTATGAAATGTAAAATATCTTGTCAAGAAATCGAAGACGGGACACTGATTTTATCTTTCTCTTTGTTATTTTATAATGGTGTGACAATATAGGATTAGGCCACATGATGTTCCTACCCCGCCTGACTTTTACAAGTGTATTTCTTCAGGTGGAATTGTATTTGAACTAATTAATTAAGTTAAAATAGATGTGTTTTTATGCAACAAGTTCACTAAAAGATCCTAAGGTTCATATCAATATTTTTATTCATTTTTTGTCACTGAAGGATCCTAAAGTAATTATTAATGTTTTAACATTGTGATTTGGGTTTTTGTTGAGCAATGATCTCTTCATTCCAAACTATATCCTCCATTCACTCAAAATTAAATATTTCATTTTAATTTTGAAAAATCTTATTAAAAGAATTTAATATAGTTCATTTTGAATATAATAATATGAATTTCTTTATAAAATTTGACTAATTTTTTTAAAAAAAGACATTCAATATCAGACGACTTAAAATAAAAACAAGGCATTTAATTTCGAATATAGAGGGAGAAACTCATTTTATTCATCTTAAAATATAAGTTATTTTACAATTGATCAATATCTAATATGTTTAAGTCATGCATCTTGTCTTTTTTTTTTTTTAGCCTGTAGCATCTATTTGTTGATGTGCATAGGATTTAACCCATGAGGATGTTGATGAGATTCGAACTCGGGATCTTTGGTCTTCGCATTTGCTATTCCACTTACTGGGATGTTCTCAAATGGATACAAGTCATGCATCTTCAAGTAGTGGTGTAAATGAGATATGACGATTTGCAAATGCTTTGGACTCAGCTTAGCAAACTCTTGAATTTGGCTCTCCTTAGTCGAGCTCGAGGCTTGGCTCGGCTCGGCTCACTTGTTAAATGAGTGAAGCCAAGCTCATTGATATTTAATTCGTAAAACTCAGAGGCTTAAACAAGAATTTTAAAAAATATATAATAATTTATTTATAATATATTAATATTATGTATAATATTAATTAATTTATTAAATATATTAATTTATTTTATATATAATTTTTTTATTTATTCATATATTAGATATAATAAATATTTTTAAAGGTTTTAAGAAAAATAAATCAAGATACAAAAACGAGCTCAATTCTTGGTTCAAGTCGAGCTCGAACGGGTCAAAACTTGAACTTTTTTATTTTAATTATTCCAAAAGTTTCACAAGCCGAGTTCAAACTTGAAAACTGAGGCTCGTGTGAGTTTGAGCAAAAACTTAGAGAAACATAAATGAACCGAGTCCGAACCTGACAAATTCAATCTCGCCTCAACTCGTTTACAATCCTATCTTCAATATAAAGAATATAAAGAACAAGAAGAAATAAAAAGGAAAAAAAATGAAAAATGAAACAAGAAAAAAAGACATGAATTAAAAAGATTTGTTTGAGGAAGGTGAATGGAGAATTCTACAGTTAGATTAAAAAAAAAAAGTTCGTTTCTCTGATTTAGAAAATAAGAAAACCTTTCTTTTTTTTGCTGCTTTGATCAGTTTTTTAAATGTCCATCTAAGCAGCCTTTCATTTTTTCAACGAAGTTTTTTTTTTTGTTTTTTGTTAAAAAGGTAATTAATTTTCAAAATAAATTCAACCAAATGGGCTACAAGTTTTAAAGAGAAGGTGACTGGGAGATATCCCAAAGTAAATGGGCTGTGGAAATGTTGTCGCCTCTTTTGTGGAATTAATTATATTTCTGTGGACCATTGACTGTTGGGCCTATTGGACTAAACAAAACCCGGTAGTCTCGTTTGGGGGTGTGCGCGCGGAAAGCCGGTGCTATTTTTAAAAGAAAGGTGATATTTTCACCAAGTCATATTTAATAAAATCTTATTAGTTTTAGTTATTTTTTATATATAGTTTATAAACTAAATCCATAGAACATAAATTAAATTGTAGGGATAATTATAAATTTTTTAGTGGTATAATAGAGAGTGTTGTAAAAAAATATACTAAAAGATGTGGAGGCCCTTTCTTTCATTCTAAATATTATTGCTTTTTATTTTACAATAATTAAAAATTTATAAATAGAAATAAAATAAGATATATGTGATAACCTATACTATATATAGAATTACGAAACTAGCTTCTTTTTTTTTTTTTTTTAGCAATATCTGGATCAGTTTATACCCACCTTGACATTCTATTTATCCAGGAGGGTATTGGTGGGATTCGAATTCGAAACTTATGGTCTACGAGACCGCTACTCCACCCATTGAGATGTTTCCGAAGAGACAATAAGCAACTAGCTTAATTAGTTGCCAAGCCAAGTATCAAATAGGGATTGGTTAAAGATTTAAAATAATATTTAATAATTAAATTTAAACCTTATAAAAATTTAGAAGAATATTTAATCCTTGCTGGAAAATTAAAAGGTTAATTTTTTTTTTTTGTCTATTACCAATCAAAAGTCATATTATAATCCACAAAACCCTTTAATAACATTTTTAATTAGGTTAGTAATGGATACCAGGTGCATTTTGATTACTAAAAAAACTATTAAAGTGTAGTAATTTATTATTTTATTTTTAGATTATGATCAAATTAGCAAAATAAATCATATAAGGATTCAATGATGATATATATATATATATATTTATATAGAATTTTACTGTGATGTGTCCTTGTGTTTGGTGAATGTTTTCAAATAATTGTTACATTACATTGTATATAAAATCATTCAAAGATATTAAATATGACATGTGATTTAAGTATATTAAGTGGTGACGCACTATTTTTTTTATATATATTTTTTATCATAGGAAAAAAAAAAAATTGTATCTTGCTCTTCTTACTTTGATATATATGGAATATTATGCCTTCCCTTTAAGTTTTTTTATTTTAATAAGATTAAGGTACTGAATTTATATGTGAATTGGTTCTAGATAAAGTTTCTGAATCTGCTAAAGCAATTATTTTAAGAAAATATTTATATTAATATTACTAGTTTGATTATTAGAGTTATTGTACATGTTTTTTTTTCACTTTTTTTTGTCAATAAGTGAGTTTTGTCATAGATGTTGACTTCCAATAAATTATTTTTCTTAATTAAATTATTTTCCACAATTTTCTCTAAATTTATTTTTCTTGATTTTTTTTATAATGAAGAAGATATTTGTAAAACTCTAATTAATACAGCTCACCGATAATAGTCTCTTTTTTCCTTCTTGAATTATAGGAATAATAGTTTTATGAAATGCATGGCAAACTCACTCAATCAATGGTAAGCTTTTTTCTCTAGATATATTTAACCATCAATAGTGTATTTGTTTTGTCAATAAGTGAGTTTTTTATGTAGAGATTGACTTCCAATAAAATATGTTTCTTCATTAAGCATATTTTTCCACATTTTTCTCTAAACTTATTTTTCTTTATTTTTTATGATGAACAAGATATTTACAAAACTCTAATTAATGTATAATATTATCCAAATTTAATAAATTACTATCTCATAATAAATATGTAAATAGATAAATATATTTATAAAAATAGATGCTTTGATAGTTTTTTTCCCCTCTAATTTTTATTTTCATTTTTATAACAATTTTCATATTTAGAGAAATTGCATGATATGCTATTAATAATTAATTAATTTTCAGTTATTATTATTTTACAACGATCACCTAAATACTAAAGATAAAGATATATTTGAACCTATGCATATAAATACAATAACTTGACATTATCTGAAATTATAAATGCTTTTTTTTTTCTTTCTATTTTTTGTAAAATTGTTACCAAATTTTCACATTAAAAGAAGTTACCTTGCGTTGGTTCTCAATCTCCTTTCATTAGTTTAGATGAATTAATTTAATTCTTTTTAATGAAGGTTTTGAGTTCAAATCTCGTATTTATTACAAATTTTTAAGAGTTCTTTACAAAACTTTGACTAAATTAAAATGTATAATAATTATTACTTACAGATTCTTCAAGACATGGAATTAGATTAATGAATAATATAAATTTTAGTCATTTATTTTAATTAATTTTAAAAGTAAAATCAATATGGATGGAATCACCATAATCATATAATACAACTATATGAGTTGCAAACTTGCAATAATGAAATATTAGAACTTTAGAGGCAAAATTAACATGGATGAAAACTTCTAATTCTCATGAAAAAAGTTAAGAATTTTAAAATTTGGAAAAAACAAGCTGGGTGTTTAGAGATAGAAAATTCCCTGTCTAAAATATGAATATATAATAAACCCTTCTCTTTTCTTACATTTTCTCCTTGTTTAACTCCTACTTTTCTATGACTGCGCTGTAAAACATAAATCTACCATACCTCAGCTGTCCAAAATTGGCCTGAATCCTTGCTGCCGACCAGAAACCGAAACCTCTACGAGCATCCTTCGACAGATTCAAAATCTTCCCTTCTCTTTCGACATTTTTTCCTCCTCCTCCAACGGAAGCTCTGACCTGACCACCATTAATTTTGTATTAAGGGGAAAATCCCTTACAGGCGAAACCCCTCCCCACTAGTCACGACAAGGCCCCTCGTGCTAGTGGTGTGTAAATCAGGGATGTACACGAACTGGCAGAGGACAGACGGAGAGGACGTAAAAGGTGGCAATTTAATGCCCATGTTCTACGCCTAACGAGTTTCGAACCTTCGCCTGCCATTGAAGTTAACCAAACGTCATGTCAATCTTACCAGCTCGCCTATGTCCTTGGGAGCTTGACCACCATTAATTAATTCGTCTCTTTCTTGATCCAGAGAGTCTAATCCAAAAAGAGAAAAAATAAATTGACTCATCTAGTAGCCCAACAACAACTACACCTTTCTCAACTATTCACTTTTTTGGCCTTTTTGTCTTTGTTTTTCAATTATTACAAAGAACAGTTACCCTTTCAATTTTTATTTCCGGGGGCAGTTCCTTGCGGGCGAAACCCCGCCCACAGGCACAGAGGCCCCGTGTGCCAGTGGGGGTAAATCGAGGGATATGCACGAGAGGGTAGAGGACTGACGGAGAGGACGCAATGGGGGACAATGGCCATTGGCAGAGCCAATGTTTAGAGCTTACGTCCTACTCCCGATGGACAGTTACCCTTTCAATTGTTTTGTTGCTTGGTGGTGGATTCGTTAAGCTGCGATTGATGATAGAAGTTAGTGGGTATTGGTTTAATCTTTTAGTTGTTCAATATGACAACTTTTATGGCCATCCGGAGTCTGTTGTTCATAGACAGGAGTCCCATTATTTCTTTAGTTTTTTTCCTTCCTATTTGATTTTTTTTTTTGTCTTTTTGTGGGATAAGGCTAGGAAAGCTTAAAATTCATGAATTAATTTGGGATGAAATTGGACAATAGGCGTAAAAAATAGCAAGAGAATACATAGTGTAATATGTACAATACAACCACGTCCCAACCTTATATTTGTTAGATAGAATCAAAAATAAGTTACTCCACGTGTTAGTGCTTGCTGTCCTATTCAATAGGAAAATTGCTGCTTAGTGGGTGTGTTGTTCTTTTTAATAGGGAAGTTAATTTAGTGGGTTCTAGTTTTCATGAAAGTGGCAGCATAATATTGTACATGTGTTTGTTTTTTTAAAACTATTTTCTAACTTTGTAATATTGTAGTACTGCCTATATAAAGACTTGTTAATCATTGAATAATATAAGAAGTAGCATTTATTCTTATCCGAATGTTATCCCTTACTTTTAAAAGTGGTATCAGAGATAGCAAAGCAAAAGGTGTGAGTGAGAAAAGTCAAAAAAAGTACAGTGTAAACACGTGAAGTGAAGCAAAAAGTGAGAGTGGGTTACTTTCTAAGAAAGTAAAAAAGTGAGGGTAGAGTAAAAGTTGTAACGCAAAACAAAAACAGGGGTTGAGAGTTAAACACATGAGCAGAGTGAAGTTGCAACAAGTCTTCCTCATCTAAACAACAAGTCTTCTTCGTCCAAAAAAAAAAATTCCCAAGCAGAGCTTTATTTTTACAGTAGCAGAAATGGCCTCAGAAACATTTGTTCAACAAGCTGTTTCGCTTTTTGATAGTCACTACGACCATTGGAGCATGCTGATGGAGAACTTCCTTTGATCCAAAAAATATTGGGATATTGTCACGAATGACATTACTAAACTAGAAGATGGAGCTCAATTGACAGCAGCACAACGAACAGCTCATGAAGCGACAAAGTTGAACGACCTCAAAGCAAAGAATTACTTGTTTCAGGCAATAGATAGGTCCATCAAGGAGACAATCCTTTGCAAGGATAATTCCAAGAAAATATTCCATGAAGAAGAAGTATCAAGGCTTTGCAAGAGCAAGAAGGCAGCAACTCCAAGAGCTTCGTATAAAGTTTGAAACTCTACGGATGAAACCTAGAGAGTCAATCACTGATTATTTTTCAAGAACTATGGCAATCATCAATAAGATGCTAATCCACGATGACAAGATGGAGGATGAAGTCATTGTTGACAAAATTCTTCAATCCTTGACACCAAAATTCAATTTTGTTGTTTGTGCCATAGAAGAAGCCAAGGATATTGAAGAACTCTCAATTAATGAATCGCAAGTTTCTTTATTGATTCATGAACAAAAACTAAAACACCAAGACAAAGAAGAACAAGCATTGAAGGCAGCAGAGAATCCAAAAGGTCCTAATTGTGGTAGAGGGAAAGGCAGAGGATTCCACCAACGCAATAGCACCATCAATCCAAGAATTGAATGGTCTTCCTTTGATGATGTCGGAAGCAGAGGTCGAGGACGGTATCCAACTAGTTTCAAGCCAAAGCCAATAGAAAAATCTAACGTTGAATGCTTTAGATGCCATAAGTATGGACACTACATGTCTGAATGTTGAACCAATCTCCGTCAATATGTGGAAGCAACAATTTTGCTATAGCAAATGAAGAAGAAAGAGAGACACTCCTAATGGCATGTAAGGAGAAAGAGATATCTTTATCAAATCAATGGTATCTTGACATTGGCTATAGCAATCACATGTGTGGCAACAAAAAGGCATTTTCTTCAATCGAGAAGTCCCAAAGCACCAAAGTGGAGTTTGAAGATGATTCTACCATTTTAGTCATAGGAAAAGGTATTGTCCAAGTCTCTTAAATAGGGAAAACGTAGACCGTTAATGATGTTTTCTATATTCCTAAATTGAAGGCAAACCTCTTGAGTACCGGCCAATTACTTGAGAAGGGGTATGAAATTGTACTTAAAGGTGGAGTCTGCAAGATTTATGATCAGCAGCAGAACTTGTTTGTTCTAGTTGATATGACACCAAATAGAATGTTTCCTCTTCATCTTCATCATTTTGCTCAAGCTTGCTACATGACAAAATTAAAAGAGGAAGCGTGGATTTGGCATTTCAGATAATTTTTATGGCTTGCGGACATTACACCAAAAGCAGATGGTGGAGGGACTTCCTCCAATCACAATCCCATCAGGAGTTTGTAAAGAATGTGTTATCATTAAACAACACCAAGATCAGTTTCCACGGGGCAAGGCATGGAGGGCTAAGAAGTAGCTTGAGCTGGTCTATTCAGACCTTTGAATACCAAGCTCACCAACTTTCAATGGAGGTAAACGATATCCGATCACATTCATTGATGATTTTAGTCGAAAAGTGTGGGTGTATTTCTTGTAAGAAAAATTTGAAGCTTTCAAGAGTTTCAAAAGTCTTGTTGAAAATAAAAAAGGGTTATCTTGTCAAGGTTCTTCTTATTGATTGTGGAGGGGAGTACATATCTTAGGAGTTTGATGATTTTTTCCTGCTTTGCCTTCGCTCAGTGGGTGCGGGGTTGGGTTATGTTATTGTTGCAGTTATGGTTTTGAAAAGATATGAAGCCCAGAAGGGGAAAGGTTGTCATACTGAGCAGAGGCAGTGCAGAAGGAGAAAGGTCTAGCAACAC
>JAOXNR010017632.1:1363-20065 GCA_028571225.1 Parsonsia alboflavescens
GCTCCGGCTCCGGCTCCGGCCGGCGGAGGCAACACCGGAGACAAAGGCGGCGGCGGTCGTAAAGATAACCGTAAACTGTGGATTATCCTTGGCTCTGTGATTGGAGGGTTGGTGAATCTTGTTATTCTAGCCATTGTATATGCTTGCATAAAGAAATGCAGAAGCCATAAAAGGAGACAGAGCATGGAAGCAGCTGCGGATACAGGGGAGTCCTTGTTAATGGCGAATGTAGGTTATTCAAGAGCACCGGTGGCATCAGAAACTCGAACCAGACCTGTATTAGAGAATGATTATATGCCATAGAAGTTTCTTGGAAAATTTGCTTAACCCCGTAGATGATGATGATTCCAGGTAATTGTGCAAACCTGAATTCTTCATCACATTTATTTAACACAATTCTTTCTGAATTTTTGGGATTTCATCTCTTAGGAGTATCATTCATTTCTTGTTCCCTGCACATTTCTGATCCCAATTGCATGTATAAACAAAAAAATAATAATAAAAATTCTGAATGTCTGTTCTTCAATAGAAATTAAAAAAGTTTGTTGCTACAAATAATTGCAGTCGCACAGAGCCAGCCGGCAAACCATTACGAGGATGTTGTAATTTTCTGGTACTAAAATCAATTGTTTACAGGTGACATTAAAAGGTATACTATTTTAGTCGAAAATTCTCCAAGATTTTGGTTGTTGATTTTCTTAAACTTTAAAAGAGAGATTTCTCCGAGGAAAGGGTTTCTTCCTGGAAAGCACTGTGAAATCACTGTTGAGGGAAGAAGTCAAATGAGCCCTAGAATTCCAAATTGAAAAGGAAAATCAATAATCTGGAGTTGAGGAAGAAGGCAATGGCATTGAATTTGATTTCAAAGAAAGAAAAGAAAAAAAATGAGCCGATGAATTATGAGAACATGGATCTTGATTGACTACGAGAATAATGAGTTAGGTGATGATTTCAATTGGGATCTTGACATCTCTCATGAAATTATAACCCCTTTTTCATGTTTATGAAATAAATCACCCAAATTCAATGTTTTAATGATACATTCTGCGGAGTCACGAGAATTTACCAAGCTTTTCTACTAATTTGCATCGAAAATCTTTTACACATCATCAATTAAAATAATATGTATGTTTTCAAAAAATATCAAAGTTTGTGGTTTAATTTTTTTTTTTATAGGCAGTGTCCATACTAGTTTGTATGTATCTTGACTTAATAGTTACAATTCATCAAAATTAAATGATATAATAAGATCGAATCGAACTTACAACTATTTTATTAGTTTTTCCATTTAAGATTTATTAATTGTTATCGGTGATCAGAAAATATTGTAGAACATCCCAATCCGTAAAGTTTGATACATGTAACGTAACCATAGATACGAAGATTGTTCCATTTATTTCAAAGGATCAAATTACTCATTATTACTAGAATTTTCTTTTGATTCTATAAAAAATACTCCTTTAACTTTTTCAAATAATATAAACAAGAGGCTGGTGATTTTTTTTCTATTATACAATTAATTAATGAAAAAAAAAAGAAAAACTATTACTTCCTACTTTTTAGGAATTTATCACTTCAGTCCCAACCCAATAAGGAGGGAAAAATAAAAGGCAAGAATTTTCGCCAAACTTGTTCCCGTATGTCTGGATTTTCTGTTACTAATATGTTTGAGTGTCACTTCTTCTTACACTAATAAAATATTGATAAAAATCTTATTTGTAATTTTTAATTATTATCTTTTAATATATTTTAATATTAAAATCTAAAAAGATAAACTAATTTTATCTTATACATTTAAATTTTTACTGGTATAACATACAATTATGTAATAAAAGATCTTAAATCCTTCTCTTGGAGCATCCCTTAATCGAGGGGAAAAAAAACAACCCTTAATTCTTAATTCTATTGCTTCTTTCCTTAATTCACATGATATATGATAATTTTGTTATTTTAACAAACTAACTTGGTCTAAAATATTTATACTCGGGTAAAATTTCTTTTATGCTTAAATTTTAATACACGTAATAAATGTCACCAAATCTAATTTGAAAAAAAAAAATTCACTCTTTTATATATATAAGATAAAATATATATCATATTGTTAAGTCTTACTAATTTAATGATAAATAAAACATTTGAAACTTTAGATTTCAAATACTAATAGGGATATAAAGAGAATTAGAAATATGATGAATCTAAAATATTATTAATATATGAATTTGTTGAAGGGTGCTGTTCATATTGGGCTGTTAATGGGAGGCCCAAATTTTAGGTGGTTTTAGGTTCCACAGGCAATGAAATAAGATCTTATTAGCAAGCCCATTTAGAAAAGAGAGAAACCCAAGATGTCAAATCTTTAGGGGAGTTCCTTGGGGGTCTTCTTCTTCTTCTTCTGGCTCTTTTATTTTATTTTATTTTTTATTTTTTAATTTTAAGAAAGGTGTTAAGACTCAAGAGCATCCACGTTGACATAAAATGTCAAGAATTGTTTCTTTTCTTTTAAATGGGTAAGAATATATTGAAAACAAATTTGACTTGCCAAAAAAAAAAAAAAAACAATAAATAAGCATATTAGTAACCGTAAATTAAATATTTGAATGAGTATATTTATAGTAATAATAACTTTCTTAACAAAATAATAAATCGATAATGAAATTAGATTCAATTATAGAAAAAGTGAAATTTACGAAAATGACCAATATGGACATGAGCATTACGATTTTTTACATCAAAGGTTAAGGGCAAGACAGCTTTCAAATATTTTCTTAAATTCCAACTTTGAACTGTATATTCATTCTTCCGACAGAATTTAAACCCCTCCCCAAGGAAAGAGAGCACAACATATTTTATTGACTTTCTAACTTTGATCCGCACGTCACCACCCTCGTGATCTCAAAGAACTAATTTTGGGTTCTGAATTCTCGGATATGCATTTTTGAGTTACACTCTCTAATACATCAGTAAAAAATTTACATCTGTTTTAAAAGATTAAATATGTTTATCTCTTCATAACTTAGTAAATAAAATATAGTATATTAGAGATTGTCACATAAGAAATATACTAGAAGATCTAAAGTCTTAATATTTGGGTTTTTTTTTTAAAAAAAAAAGTTATAACTCGACTAATTTGGCCCAACTAATTCAATGAAATCTTGGTATTATCTTTGCAACATTTGTCACTTTTATAACTCGTAACCATGATTCTGGTTCATAAGTGAATATGTTTGACTACTTAACCAAGTATGCTTGGACTTTCAAATTTCTTATATATTCATCTTACATTAACTAAAACAAAATATATAAACCTACTTCTTTTGATCGGTTTGAATCCTTTCTCTTAATTTATACTTCATTCTCTCTTAAAATACAATTCACTATTCTTTTCTTTTTGGTTATCCAAAATATAAGTTCATCTTACTATTTATACTTCATTCTCTTAAAATATACTTACTCCATTACTTTTTGGAAGTCATTTAAGAGAAATTTAATAAAAAATTTCCAATCTTACCATTCTAATCACATTAAATATTAATATTGAATTCATATAAGCATTATTTATTATAAGGAGTATTTGAGTCAAAAAATATATTAATTAGTTAAACAATCATCTAAAAAGAAATGGGGTTGTTATTCCATATTCATCTTTTTTTTTTTTTTTTGAAGAATCAAATTGGCAAAAGAAAAGACATATAATGGGAACAAAATTGACATAGTTAAGAGCATATATATATATATATATATATATATAAATATAAATATTTGTCCCGAAGGCAGGGCAAGGAAGGCATGATATTAATAATTGAGAGAGAGAGAGAGAGAGTTTGACGGTCCTCAATGATTTATTGCAAATTGCAATCCACACATTGTTGTCTCCAGGCCCAACGTGCGCTGCCACGTACTTTTTAGGCATACCTTACAGGAATCCTATGCTCCCTTCCTTCCCCCATTCTTTAATTATCAGTTTCATTGAGATTATATGCTTAAATTTTTCTTTTAGGTGTAATTTTATATTACTTACACCACACGTGAATCTCTTGATTCATATTGAGACAAATCATGATCAAAATTACCCTTATACTTGATAAATGAAACAGAATATGTTAATGCCACAACTTTGTTTGAAAAGTTTAGAAATGCAAACCATGTATAACAATTAATATGATACAATCTTTTTTGTCATTGTTGTCAAATAATAATGCCATCCATGTATATAGGTCATTTGAATAATGATAGTCACTAAATATTTCCCATAAAACTGTTGTTCGAGGTTTATTCTCTAAAAATTCTAATTGAATTAGTCAAGCCAATTAACTTAAATACTGATTTTAGAAAAAAAAAGAAGTTTATTTTCTCTTCTTCTTTATTTTTTTTTATTTTTAAAATATTAGTTGGATTTAAGACTTGTATATAAACTAAGAAAATAATTGAATTATCTTAATTAGTAGTTAAAAATTTTAGTATGTTCTTTTTTAAAAAAGAAATTTATTATTATTATTATTTAAAAAAAAAAGAGTATTCCCTTTTGACCGACTAAATAATTTTTAAAAAAAAATGTCACTGAAATCAAATTTTATTTTTTAACAACTTAATTAATCGGATTGATTGAATGATGGACATTAATCCAATTAATTACTTTTAAGAGAACACATAATTAAAGAGGTCATATCTTCACATAAAACTTGTTTTTATACGTTATAAAGGGACCAAAAGAAAAGGATTTTTTTTTTTTTTAAAGTTACTATTTGTTTAAGCAAAAAGGGTAGCTTAGTCAGGAGCGTGCAAATTAAGTTAACAAATTGATACTAATAATTATGTCCTTCAATAAACCCTCGTGTTTGTTTACCCCTATGGTAGAGAAGATTGGAGAATATCCTTCTGGTTGGCTAGACAAGGACGCGGTGACGATTTTGAGGAATAAAATTCAGATTTTATTTTATTTATTTATTTTATAAAAAAAAATCATCTCGAAATATATTTCTGATAACAACTCCTACAATTCTCTATCATGTAAATGTCTCGGGTTGTTGGATCCATGAGTCCTCTCTTGGTGGTTTGTCCGTTAGTACTAGTTGTTGATGCTTCTTACACATTGCATCTTCATCGTCTCTTACATTCTTGCTAAGTTAATAAAAATATTATTCATAGTCTTTAGTTGTTAGATAAATTAAATCTTAATGAAATATTATATTTTTTAAGGAGATATGTTAAATTTTTATTGAAGAACATGCAATTACGTAATAGAAGATTCCGAGTTCTTGAATTTCATATTATTGATTTGAAAAATGTTATATCTAAAATACCCTTATAATTTAATTACATCAAACGTAATTTATCCTTTTCTTATCTAATGACATGATGACAAGGTAAAATTGATGGAATGATTTCAATAATAATAATGGTTGTGTAAAAGTGAGGAAAAAAAAAAAATCAACAAATTATACTTCTATATATCGTATAAAATCAAAGTCAAAGAATATATATATATTTAACTTTAATAAAAAAAATCATTATTCTTGATATTTATGCATAAATTAGTTGAACCTAAGTGCATTAAAATAATGAGGTTATTTGTGAAACCCTAGATTAAAAAAAGTATTTTTTTAAAAAAGTTTGTATTAATTCTACATATCAAAATGAATTTATGAATATTCATTTTTAATAAATAATAATTTGAAACTAACTTTTTTTTTTCCTTTTCAAAACAATTAAACCATTACTTTTATATTTACATATATTTCTAACGTCTGCTAATTTCTAATCAATAGTAATAAAAAAGCATAATTTATGAACCTGTGATTAATCCAAAATAACAAAAAAAAAAAAAAAAACCACTCCTTAGCAAAATGCTATGGGAATCCACTCATAACATTAAAAGTGGAATTTATTTGAGACAATTTTTCAAGTACAAGACAAAAAAAATTTACATAACTTTATAATTCATTTAGTAATCAATCTTCGGACTATTTCAAATCGTGATGGAACCTATAATTACAATTAGAAGAAAAATTAGATCATAAGTGGACTGTCATTTGGAGGATAACTCTAATGATTAAGTTAGTATTCGATGAGAGTAAAAATTCGAATAAAACTCTCTTTTTATAATTAATATGCGATTTGATATTATATATTAAATAATTAGTTACCATTTGGGTCATTTAAAAATCCATTTTAAATGATAGATATATTTTTTAAAAACAAATACTAATGGAGAAGAGCAGCCATCATCCAGTTGTCTTAATGTACTAAAGAAATGAACCATTTGATTTTGACACTTTGAAAATGATAAAACTATAAAAGAATACATTTCAAAGGGTGAATTATAGAGGTTGAAAATACACCCTGCTATTACAATTATGACATTTACAAGTAATTCACGCCACTAGTTAACGATAATTCAATTAAATTTTAGACTAAATAAAGAAAAAATATTTTATTATGTTCTAAAACATTTTCCTTTATTTTATATATACATAAATATATATTTGAATTAGATTTTTAATTTAGATTATAATTAACTAGATTGCTACATTTTTCTTATGACCCCAAATATTACACATGGTCAAACTAAAACTATTTATTGATTTATAAAATTAAATCACACATTCATTTAATTCAGTATTCATTAAATTCCAGTTAATCAGCAATAGTAAAGATTAAATAATATTTTTTTAATATATATAACTTTCATAATTTGTTAGCATTATTTTAAAAATTAAATTATAAATCATTTATACTTTATTATATTAATTTTTTTTCTCTGGATGTTGATGCAACATATGCATGCACCATTTAATTTTCAGTAGAATATAAAATAAATTACATATATTGCAGATGTAATATTCGGTTCATAAACCCGATTCGTATGCATTATTGTAAATTTTAAGAGGAAATTGTTAACGAAAGCCAGAGAAGAGACAAATAAATAAATGCATGAGAGTTGTGACTATGGACCGGAAATTAGGTAGCTTCCTCTAATCTATTAACTAACCATCACATACATGGACCCTACTTTTATTTATTTATTTCCAGGAATACACTTATTAAGTATATATTAATAAAAAGTTTACACCTTTTTAATTATTTATTAGATGTATTTTATAAATTAAATTTTACGAGAGAAATAAAACTTTAAACGTATGTGATCTTTTAAAACACTTATAAATATTTTATTGACATAGTAAAAAATTGTTACAAAGGAGTATAATAGAAGACTTCCAATAGTAACTTTTATTCATTTTTAAATATCGAGAAACAATAAACAAAATAAAATAATTTATCCGATATGAAAATTGTAAAATTTCTTCTTCGAAGACATTACAATGGATAAAGTGATGAGTATGTGGTTCGGTCCGAACGTCGTTAAAAAAAAAAACCTAATAAATATTACTCCTTTTATTTGTAAATGAATGTTTAATATTTTATTTTGAATTGTACGAAATTAAATGTATTATTTTTTAAATTAGTAAAAAGTTTTTTGATAATACAACGTGTTAATTAACTAAATCATATATATATATATATATATATATTTTTATTCAAATGCTTGCAAGTCAAATTAGAACATTCAGTTCCAAAATGAGGAACTATCAAAATTCTACATTAAAATAAACATTGTTATATATCATCAATGATTTGTATCTTTGTTTCTTTGGGACATCGGATGGAATAGCGAGCGTGCAAATTATAGATTTCTTGTATAAGCAGAATGAAAACTGACTTGACGTACCGTGCTAAAAAACAAAAAAGATTTGTATCTCTACGTCCTTTTAATCTTTATAATGGTTCATTTATATGGTAGCAATGGAGATATTAATATTGTTTAAGAAACCTTGATTCCAATATTATTTCAAAAAATTTAACATTTAAAAGAAGTTTATTTATGATTTTTTTTAAAATGTAAAGTTATCTTTATTTATAATCCCACGTCACATGAATAATTTTGAGAATAAAATTAATGCTCGTATTGGACTCTTTCATTGATAAAAATAACATGGCTTTAATAACATAGAGATAAAATTTAAGTACCAACAGATGTAATAGAAATATTTATTACTTTATTATTGAATCGGGGAGTTTAAATGTTTAATAATTTTTTTTAATATGTTTAGAAATTATAATTAGACAAATATTTCCGGTAACCAAGAGAGTATCTGGTAATTTATTTATTCTGATATAGTAACACGAAAGTGGTAACATCGAAAATGGGAGAAAAATGTAAAAATGTGGCTTACAGAGAGGCCCTAAGCCGCAGTACTCTGCCGCTCAAATTGTAAAAAAAAAGGGAAAGAACCATTCACAACAACTACAACAGCAAAGTTGAGGGAAAACCAGAGCCCAGCAACGTGTGCATTTATGTACCCCACAACTATTACTGTCTCCTTCAACTCAATCAACTCATAGAAGGGTACTTCTGTGTATATTTTACAGTCTGCGGTGCTTACATCTTTCCATTTTTCACTGAACAGAGACCTCAAGTTTCTTTCTTTGAACCCAATATTTCAAATTTTCTATAAAGTTCTCGAATCCCTTCTTTTTCTTGTTTTCTTCTTTCTTTTTATTCTTAATCTGAAGCAGTTTCTGGGACTTTAGCATGCAAGTCATGTCTAGTTTATACACACAAAATTTGAACTTTTCGCCCGCAAGAGGTGTTTCTCCGTTAATAAGGACCAATAGTGATATTGATAGGTAATCCCTATATATATATATATATATATATATATGGTAATGCTACCGAGTGCACAATTAAGTCTCTAACGGTCAAAATTAACCGTTAATATCTAATTTTATTTTTTAAAAAATAAAATCTTCAATAAAAAATTTATTTTATAAATTATATCCTAAAGGGATAAACTAAACTTTATGAATATTTGATCAAATTTATTATTATTTTTAATTAAAAAAAGTTAACCATTAAATTTTACGATTAAAAACTAGTGCACTCTCTAGTATTTTCATATACACATATGAAAGTCCTCCACAACTCCACCATATCCAATCAATTAAAGAAGCCAAGGTTCGCACCTATACTACAAACAAGCTTAAATGTGAGAACCGAATACCCAGATATTTGAATTTTATGAAACTCCTCTCGTCTCACTTTATTTGTCTATATTTTACTTTACAAAAAGATTAATATAAATAATGATTAGATAATAATTTTAGCGTAATTTGACAAAAATATAATTCGAATCATTGCTAGATTTATTTGAAATATGTAAAAAATTTAGTAATTAGAGTAGAGGAGTGGAGTAATAGTCCTTTTTTTTTTTTTGAATTAATTCTTAAAAGGCAAAACAAGAAAAGAAAAAAAGTTATTAAATCCTCAATGAAAATTTAAGTAGACAATCATTTTGGACAATTTTTTTTCAAGTGAATAAATAAAATGGTATAAACTCCGATTTTGCCTTTTTATTGTCAACTTCAATTTTTAGCTGCACGAGAGCAACAATGGATCCAAAAGAATCAATCATAAGTTTCTTCAAAATATCACCAACACAGTTCTTTGGGAGAATTAAAATATAATCTTCCAATTCTAATTGCCAAATCTGTCATTGCAGAATTATTAATTATAGGCTTCCTGCACTGACATATGATGATATAAGCACATTGAGTAGATCATGAGAATGGAAACACATCTCTATCTCTCTCTCTATATATATATATATATATATATATTTATAATGATTTTGCTAAGGCACGTTCCAATCATTACTGTAATGGAATTGTTGCTCCATCGCTCATGCAGCCAAATAAACGGAGCAACAATTCCATTACGGTAACGGTTGGAGCGCCCCTATATAGATATATATATATATATATATATATATATATATATTAATGCAATTTTACCATCATGAATTTACCCAATTTCTTTTACAAATGAGTCTTGATTATTATTATTATTATTCATTCCGTTTAAAATCAAATGATTATATCTTTTTTATTTTAAATTATTTAGAATTGGATATCTTGTTTTTTAAATTAATTAAATTTTTATAAATAAATTATTTGCAATATCTTAAAAATAAAATAAATCAAACTATTTTATTAAAATTTGTTCAATTTAAAATAAGTTATTTAATTACAGATGTTGGGAGTTTTGTTTTATTTTATTTTATTACTTTGCATTCAAAATATAGATCGTTTTAAACTTTTCCATAAGAATTGAGGATGCAAAAAACTATGTGTTTGACATAATCAAAATAGCTAAATATCTAGGAAATTAAGTAAAAAATATTTTAAGGATTAAGACTGAGAAAATAATAATAAATACTCAATAAATTTCTTAAAACTACCCATATTAAAAGTAAAATTAAAATGTTAAGAGACTTGTAAACTTGAGGGAGCATAATTTTTTTAATGTATTTTTTTTTAATCTAGTCTGAATCAATTCTCACACACATCGACTATTCCATTAATATCTATTGACTCATTAAAATTAAAATATATAGTAAGATTAAATCAAATTCATAATTTACAATATATAACTATATCTTTCTAAATCATTCGATCACATCTATATATTCAAATCATTCGATCAAAATCCTTGATAGGAGAAAATCATTTTTTGAATATGACATGTGAGGCAGGCATCTCAAGACAAAAAGCGGCATCCGAAATCCACCCTGCGGAAGTGATGCCTCATAATTAAATCCTACTATTTCCATGATGCTTTTGGATAAGTAATGGGCAGAGAGGTGACAGTTCCTGTCTTTTTATTTTTATTTTAATTAAATGCTTCTAACATAGTAAGGATTAGAATATGGAATTTTTCTCTTCATTGGTCCAACAAATCTGCCAGAAACAACGCATGGTTTGAACCAATAGGAAGACAATTTTAACAGTCAAAAGGTGAAATTTTATCCATTTTAAGTTAACTTCGAGGGTTCCCAAAAAAAAAAAAGGGGTAAACTTTTAATATTAATTTGACCAAGGATGATAGGTAAGCTTTGTTTTTATCAGATAAACAGAAGAACCATATATATATCTATATATATATATATAAATGTTAGTATGTGCTTGACCGTGCATACTAATGAATGCAGTAGTTAGTCAACTAACGGTTAAATTTAACTGTTTCTATCTTTTTTTTTTTTAAAACAATTTATTAAATTTAATTAAGTATCCCTAGGGTTTAGTTTATCCTTTTAGGGTTTAGTTTTATCCATTTAGGATTTAGTTTATTCTTTTAGGATTTATTTTATCCTCTTAGGATTTAGTTTATCGTTAGTTGACTAACTACTGCACTCATTAGTATACACGTATATATATAAATATATGAAGTTGGAATGTATTATTAAATTTATAATGATCAAAGTTAATGATTAATTACTTTTTAATTTAAAAATAATAATAAGTTTAATTCAATATTTTTAAGATTTAGTTATATATAATATATAAAATATATTTATAAAAAATAATTTATTTTATTGAAAATTTTATTTTTAAAAAAATAAAATAAGAAATTAATAATTAATTTTGTTGATTAAAGATTTAACTATACATTCTATTGCATTATCATATATATATATATATATATATATATATATATATATATTTATATGGATTACTTTTGATTAAATTATTTCAATTGGAATTTCAAGAGAAACGGTAGGGTTTAAAATAGCTTAAACTTTTTAATTATAAATAAAAATTAATTTGTCGATTGAAAACTAATACTATATGTGTACTAAACAAATATTAATGAATCGTTTTGTGGAATTCAAGAATAAAATCTTGTCAGGAAAGAACAAAATCGTCCATTTCTGTGGATGGGCAAGAAATGGTAATGATTTTGAAGATGCTAAACAAACGTCGTCAATCAGCCAATTTGATTGATTAGTTTGACAATTGGACTGGAGCACGCCCATCCAATTTATTTATTTATTTTTGCAATAAAGGAAAAAGGGTCAACAGGAAATTTGACGAAGGATTTTAATTGATTGGCCCTCGGCTCGGCTGGCAGGAAATGCGAACGATCCATCTTTTTGTTTCTCCCTCTCTCCATCATGGTTCTCTTTTTTAATCGTTATCCGTTCAAGATGATTATCCTTTAAAGAGAATGATTTTATTTTAAAATGATTATGGATATATTTCAAAGTAAAAAGATATAAATAAATTACCTTTTCTATCATTCTTATTAATTTTCTTTTTTTATTTCTTTTAAAATTAATTTATTATTTTCAATAACTATTCAATCAATAAAAGAGATGAGGGAGGAGAAAAATATAATATAATAATAATGAGCAATATTATTCATAGAGAAAAAAATAATCGATTACCTTAATTTCTTCAAAATTAATCATTTTGAAACCGGGGGGTGGGGGGGAATACTTAAGAGCCACTCTCTCTGCATTTATTTTTAAAAGTCATTTAAGGTTTTGAAAGTAATGATTATTTCACTAATTAATATATATTTTTAATTAAAATATCCAAATAATGTTTATATGAATTCAATCATAATATTTAACGTGATTAGAAGGGTAAGATTAATTTTTTTTATTAAATGCTCCTTAGGAAGTGGAAAATGACTAAATATGTTTCTTAGAAATACAAAATGACTTATATTTTGAAATAAAATTTTTTCTATAAAACGACTTTTAAAAAGAAATAGAAAGTATATTTTATTTTCTCTCAATTGTCATTTCCAAGTCTCAGAAAAAATTATTCCCTCCATCTAAAATTAAACATTAAAAAACATAGTTACTTTCTCATCTTTATATAACTTAATTCAGACAACGTAAAAATACACGTCTAACTCTTTAATTTATTTCTCCTCTTTCAAGATCTCCCATATCCACTCCCACCCAACAAACTCTAAAAAATAGATAAAAGTTCAAAGTGAATATCCTAAATGGAATTGTGACTTTTTGGGCTTTTGAAGAGGCAAATATTTCGTTATTGAAAAGAGTAGCTAGAAAACAATGTCAAATATATTTGGTTTTTCATTTTCTCATCATGTTCTTGCTTTTGCGTTTTCGAGATGCTGCAACGGCGTCGTTGCATGTCTTCCGACTAAAATTCTTACTAAGTTTTAAATGTTATAAATAAAGTTTTTGTATAATTCACTCTTTAAACTTTATCCATTTGGCTCTTAAATTTTTTTTTTAAACTTTTATCATCATTAAAATTGACTTCAAAATTTGGTGATTCTTTTGAAGAATTTGATCAAAAGGATCAAAATATCTAATTGTAAATTATTTAGGGATGATAAAAGCAAAAAAAAAAAAAAAAAAAAAAACTTTAAGAATCAAAGTTTTCAAAAGAGTAAAGTTTGAAGATTGAATTGTACAATAACTTTTATAAATAATATAAAAAATATGTATTCAATAGGAAAATCAAGAAAAGATAAAAGAATGATAATTAAAGTGAAATGACAAGAAATAATTATCTGAGACTTGTATTTAACACAATCTCCTTAAAACAGATTTGCCTCCTCTGGTACGTGGGTTCGAGGTTAAAATGGACTTCCGTCCTCAGGATCCAATGGATATGTTGAAAAAATTAGTATAAGATTCTTCACCCAACGAACTTGAATAAGTTAACTCAAGAATACCAAAATATTTTATGCAACGGAGGAAGAGAGAAAACTTGTTTTTTCAGATAAATTTTTTGTCTCTTGAAAAATGAATAGGAAGATCTGATTTATAGACTAAGGAATTAGAGGATTAGAAGAAAGACATTAAATTGTTTAAAATTTCTAAGTAACCTTTTAGAATTTCAACAAAGTTATTTAGAATTCCATTGCAATCATTTAGATTCTCGAGAAATCTATTTAAAAGTGTCAAATAACCATTTAAAATCTCAATAAAACTTTTAGATTTTCCACCATTATCTAATTAAGATAATAAATCCAACGAGTATTTCATGAGTGATAAGTTGAGAAATAATTTTCTCATTAACATCCTTTAATTTTAATGCCAATTTTTCAACATTACTTTCAATTACAATCCTTTTCCCCTATTCAATTTTTTCTTTTTGAATTAATACAATTTAATCACTTTAAAGTTGTAAAAGTCTATTTTTGACACTTTTCATGTTAAAAATATTAGTCGATATTTTTATATGGGGTATACATTTCACTTATGATATTGAGAGACTGAGTCCTAGGAGATAAAGATCCTAACATTTCTCAATTCTATATTTTCATCATATTGAGTAAATGGTGTTTAGAGACAATTCACAGGGAAGTGTAACCTCAAATTTACTCTCCATAAAAAGTTAAAATTTTCTTTTCTCGCTTTAATATATCTGGAAGTGAATGTTAACTCTCCTAAAGTAAATATATTTTTAATTTAAATTCTACTAATTAATAACTTCTCCAATTTAAGAAATCAAATCTCAATAGCTTTTATTATCACACTACACTAACTCCACTAACTATATTAATAACAAAGATAAAATCATAATTTAATGGAAGTAAAAAAAACTTATTTTTTCATTAAATTAGAATTGAGTATTCAATTTTAACTAAAATTATTATGTATACACCTAACTTTCAAATACTTTTCATTCTAATCAAATAAATGAGAGTAGTATATTCAAAGATACAAGAAGAACTTTTCTCCATTTTTTTTTCTATTATTACAGGCGAAATTTCTCATCAATACTAAATCTTTAAATTTATTTTTCATGAATCCAATATTGAGCTTATATATATATATATATATATATATATATGTATGTGTGTGTGTGTGACAATGATATCCAACTCCAGTAATCCATTGACATTGATAAATGGGTAAACAAAACCAGTCCAATCGGTTAATGCTTACACGCATATAAATAAATAAATAAATAATTATTTATTTAATTATAGCATTCGTATGTGGAGGATTAGGTCTTGAAATGGACGGATGAAAGTGCAATATATAGTTGAATAGGAGCATTGCATTGTTTGGTGGTTACCCAAACTTATTACCAGTCAAGAAGCTGCCAACCCTTTTACAACAAACCAAACTACCATCTATAAAAGAATTCATGAAACCAAGTCAACAAATTAGACGATGGTTATCCCTTCGGGGACATCTCAATGTGTAGAGTGGTGAATATCTAAATTATAGGTCTCGAATTCGAATTCCATCAATATCCTCTTAGATAAACATAACGTCGAGGTGCGTTAGAACTGACCCAAACATTATAAAAAAAAAAAAAAGATAAGAATTTTGACTATGGTTAATTAAGTCATTGTAACTAATTAACTCTAATTGTACTCAAAACTTTGTATAAAACCCATATATTAGAATGAATGCATCAGTAAAAAGAAGGTCAATTAATGAGGTTGTTTATTTAATAATTAACCGACTTAAATTTTGAATCTAATTAATATCTCATTCAGATAAAATAAATTAAAAATAATTAAGCAAGTGGAACAATTTAATAAAATTGTACTCAAGTCCTATATGATTTCTCAGATAAAGGGAAAAATGAAAGTGAATTCTACATATACATATAAGATTGGAAAGGAATATCCTCTTCAGCCCCAAAAGAAAAATAGATAAGATAAAAAGAATGCAGTGGACCTACATGTGAATAACAATAATATCCAGAAGGAAGTATATACATTGGATATGAGGAGAAGATTCCAAAGGACTGTACCCAAAGATATATATGTTTCTTAAATTAAGTACAAAATAAAAGAAAAAGTAGCTTAAGGGAGAGATTGCATCGAATTTCGGATGTGAGGCCTATATACTACGTTGTGAATTCGATTTAATCTTCCTAATGTTGATAAGTTGTAATTACTAATGAAATTGTATGCGAAATGATCCGAACACCGTTTTAAAAAAAAAAAAGATTAAGATCAATTGATAATAGATGTCACTAAAGGTGAAAAGGGCAAAAGAAGGAACAGGAATATCAAACAAACATTTGGGGGGGGCCACCCTATAATCAGAATTTTAACTTTAAGAACATTTATCACTTTTCAAACTGAAGAGAGAGTCAAAAAGATAAAATTAAAGTTAAGGCCAAATTGGTGATGAAATATGAAAACTGGTCCAAAAAAAAATGAATGCCGATCCTTCTTTCCTGTGAGTTCCAGGTTGGGATTCCTAGACTGCCAAAATAATTGAAAGCTGAAAACCAAAAAAAGGAAATAGATTCCCTTTAATTTAAGTAAAGCTTTTAAGTAAAAGAAATTGAACTCAGTATTCCTTATATGTATGTATGATCAACAAGGAAATTCAATAACATTGATTTAATTGGTTGCCTGCTTCTAAATTAGGATAATGAATGAATTTCAGGGCTAATAATAGCCCACAAATTGCACATATATATAGTAGTGATAGGAACAAAAAAATGGCCATCATTAATTCCCCATGCTACGTTGTCCATGAATTCACATGGCTGCAGCATCTGACATTAGAAGGGCTGCTGCGATGATCCAAGTCCATAATTTGTATTTTTGTAGGATAGGAACATGTCCAAAATCTTTAATAGGGATCTCCTTTGAACCATGATAGAGTATCATCTGTAAAGAAAGAAGTAGTTGTTCGAGACTCATTGCTCCCCTATTGTTCTAGCTTGGTCTGTCCTTTCCCCATCAATAAGAAGATGGTATTTTAGAGGAACAAAACCCTCTTCTTGAAGTTGCTTTGTCTAGTTTTCATCTTTCCGGAGTTATCAGTTTGCCAAGGGCATATGGTTCCTTGATTGATGACTACATAAAACTAATTTTATATGTTGGAATCGATCATCATTATATGGATTTGTCGTTGGAGTGCGAAATCTCTGTATACCTTTTCTAATTGCATTTGTAACGGCATTTTGATAGCATTCTTCGCGTGAGCATTTATACGAAGTGGACTTATCCATCCTTTTGGAGTAATGTTCTTTTGGTCTCCTTCAAATTGTATTCTTTTTTTCTCTCTTTAATAAACGGGTAGAAGTTCACCAACTATTAAAGGGGAAGAAAGATAGCCCCTGTGATATTGTCGGTCATCTCCCTTCTCCTTGATGGTATGACCTTGGCCTCAAGGACCCAGGCACATGCATTGGCCTTGTAGATCAATTTCTTCCTTTTTATTGGGCCGGATTTCTTCATATTGGCTGACTATTACGTAGATTTGATCCTATCATTGTTTTAGAAAACAAGTTTTGACTAGTCAGAATATTTCTTGTTAAATACATCTTCCCGAGTTATTGTGACACGTGCACCAGATTGCAGTTTAGTACTGAATCTGTCCTTGTTTTTCATCAGGTCATCATCAAGAACCACCACAAACGACCCTTCGGGACCGGAAGAATCATCCCATTGAAGAATCCCCTGTACAACTTTAGCAGTGGCATTTTTTTTATCTCCTTATAGAATTCCTCATCATAAAAGGTGCACAAAATTCTTCAATCAAATCTTATATATCACATCTTTTATTCCAGCTTCCCAAAACTGTGCTCGTATCCATTTCCAAAGCTCCTTTTGAGAATCTGCTCCAGAGAATCTCAAGCAGCCACCACTTAATAATCTCCTCAAACTAAGGTTCGAATTGACGTCAACTGATTTATGATTAAATTAATATTAAATCCGAGGGATGGATGATATGAGACACGTTCCAAATATAATTAAAAATTATTTAATATTATATTGTGAAATATTTATTTTAATTAAATATTAAACTAACCAACAAAGTTACTAAATTTTTGTTAATATAAACGTATATAAATTTCAAAATAGTTTCAGATAACAATATTTGTAATTTTGATTCAACTATAAAATATCCTTCGTAATCACAAACCTCATATTATATAAATAAATAAATAAATATATATACGATTTTGTTAAGGTGTGTTTCGAAGCGCACCTTAATGCTCGTTCCAATCGTTACCGTAACGGAATTCTTGCTACAATGCTCATGCAGCCAACCAAGCGGAATAAGAATTCCGTTACGTTAACGGTTGGAGCGCGCATTAGAGCGTACCTTAGCAAATCCGTTTATATATATATATAAAAGTATATATTTATATATATATTTGAACTATTGTCTTTTGACTTTTATTCAATGTCATATATCTTGATTGGAAATATGTACATTTAGCAATTATTAGAATAACTTTTATTTATACCTCATATTGGATTGGTCATATTTTGGACCAACTTAACTTAACCTTCAACCTGACCATTTTGAATTGAGGAAAGAAAGGAGAATGCCAGGTATTCGATTCAATTTTCGTAATTCTTGTTATGTGCAATGAAAATTTTGGATTAGGTTGATTTATTTATATGAAGAAAAAAAAAAAAAGAGATAAACAAAAATGATTATTACTATAATAAGAATATAAGTTTAGAGATAAACAGAAAGGATTATTATTATAATAAGAATATATAAAGTCATTTATAAATTTTGCTTGCTTGAAGAAGAACATTATAAAAAATTATGTATAATCATTATAAAAATATTTCATAAATTAATTATAACATTCACACACAATTATCCCTAATTTGTAGTAGTAATACTATAAAAATCTTTCATAAATTAACATTATATCAGAAAAAAAAAAGATGCTGCCTTTATTTCCAGGGTTTAGCAGGGGTTTATAACCGTAGGCCATACTCTCTTCTCCCTCGAGGGACTTGAAATGATATCAATGCCGGAGGCAATAACGCTTCTGGGGTAGGGGCTGAGACGCTGAGCCTTCCTTCTTGACTGTAAAAGATGAAGATAGACCCAGAACGATATGAAACAGAGTCAGTGAAGATTTTCCGGC
>JAOXNR010017662.1:0-27610 GCA_028571225.1 Parsonsia alboflavescens
AATTCCTGCTCCGCTTGGTTGGAATGCGATTTAAGGCGCTCCGTAGCACGCCTTAATGCGCCCTCCAACCGTTACCGTAACGAAATTTTTGCTACAGTACTCATGCAACCAACCAAGCGGAGTAAGAATTCCATTACGGTAACGGTTGGAGCACGCATTGAGCGAGCCTTAGTAAAACCATATATATATATATATATATATATTTCTATATATGATTTCAGATAAAAATAGCTTGAAAGTGAACTTTTCTAGTGAAAAGGATCTATATCCATAAAAAGTTAGAGAATCCCGTCCCGCAAAGAAAAAAAAAGTTACAGATCTACACTGTCAAAAAATAAAAGTTATGGGACTAAATATGTGATTTTACCTTTATAAAAACATAAAAGAGCCCACATAAGACTCTAATAAATTGGGTCCAAAAAGACCTTGATTAATTTGGATTTAAGAAAAAAAAATTAAGCTCACGGGGTGAGGTATCACACCATATGAATTTCGAATGAAAAAAGTCATCGGGGGTTTTTTCTCATTTGAAAAGAAAAACATGATAAAGATAAATATAAAAGTTCTAATTAATTAGATGTTAAATTCAAGATAATTTCTTTGCAACACCTTGAAGGACAAATGTAGTGGATGTGAGAAGAAATGTCAATGAGTAGCGAGTTGTCCTTCTCATTGTCCATCTTTCTATTGCAGTAAGAAACAAAATGTGTTGGCAAAGAACTAATAGTAAACAATATTCTTTTTATCTCAATTTCTTTTCTTAATAATTTCAAGTTTAATTTTCTAAATAAAAATTGAATCTCTTTTAAAAGCTCCATTGCAACACCAAGATAAGCTACTCTGAAATCATTCTTATGATTATTAATGACGAGAATCTTCTCCTGTACTTATTTCTCTCCAACTCCTAAACATAGGATCTATAAAAATGAATGCATTATGTAATTAATAAGACATGAGTAAGGCAACAATAAAAATATTGTAATATGCAACTAAAAATCTGATTCTTGAAACAACCAACCTCAGGATCTTTGGCATCAGGACTAAATGGTATGTCCTTGGCCACGAGATGTCTGATTGGCATGTTCTAAGCATAATATAACTAAGCTAGAGAAAGGTTTGGAGTGAGATGCGAAGGCAGTACGTCGAGGGTCGTTCATTGGTTGGTTTTATAGACGTGTGAGTTTAGAAAAGTTTGAACCAAAATATAATTTCCACTAGCTATTAAACAAATGACTTCCACTTAACACACACGTGTAGATAAAAATGATTTAGATGAATCTGATTCAAATGACTTAAGGGCCTTGCAGGAGTTCCAATGGTACAAAAGAGAATGTTCAATTCATAGAATCGCTACGATTACATTTGTTAACTTCGAGCATGAAAAGACAAGCCGTACATATGCAAGCATTCGAGGCTCAACTAGTTTCCTATGTTGTGGATAGAGCGTTCCCATTCATTTGAAGCCAAGAGATTCGTATGTGGAAGGGGAAAATGTTGTGGATAGAGTGTTCCCATTCTTTCTATTGTCACAAGTGATCAGATGTGAAAATAGAAAACCAAGAGTAATAAATATGCTTTTAATGTCAATTTCCTTTCCTACTTATTTCATGTTTTTATCACTAAACATAGAATCCCTTACAATGGCTTCAATGAAACTACTCAGAGAAGCTATTTTGAAATCACTCTCATGAATCGGTTTAATGAAGAGAAGATGCCCGCTGCTTGATCCAATAAAGATGTGCCCTGCTCCCGCTTCTCATCAACTCCTCCAAATATAATCTGCAGATAATGAATGAATTATGTAATTGATAATAAATGAGTAGGAAAACTATGAAAACATTGTAATTATGTATCAGAAAGGTCTGATTCTTGGAGCAACTAACCTCAAGATCTTCAGCATCAGGACGACGTATCATCTCCTTGGCCAAGAGATATCTGTTTGGTCTGTCCTTATCGTCGTAAAACACTTTCCACGAACTTTGACATCATAGAGAAAAAGGGATTACTTAATAAGGTCCATAAGAAATACATAAAAGGTATTCATTCGGAGGGAGTGTGATCAAGGGATGAAAGAATTATGTTTCTTTCTCTTTGTTTACATATGTTATTCTGTAAAGAAGAATACAATGCATCAAGATATAAAGTTCCTGACAGCTCTACTGAACCTATCAAGTGGACAAGTACTTACCCAGGGTAACATCTAAATATGGCACCTGATTGAAGGGGTTTCATTGAGTAAACAACTGTAAATGTGCTGCAAAGTGAACAGTTTTCAGCAACAAAATACAGAGAGTAATATCCATAAAAAGAATTTCTATAATTAGCTAATACATGGAATTTGCTTCAGAAGGAAAGTCACACAAGAAGTTCAAAATGTCAAAAGACAAAACCGTAATAGAATCAAAGAAATAACTCAAGAGCACATCACAGAAGATTTCTTCTTAACATACCTTAGGAAGTTCCTCCTCAGCCTTCGCGCATTGATCCCAATGCCAACGTCTCCACTGACAAGACTAGGGTTCCACATGATAAGAGGCCTAGGCTAACAATATATCTGAATTACTACGGGGAATGAAATTTTCCCAAAAGAGATTAAAGAAGTTGTTTTTAGACGGCATTTTATGCAGCTGAAAACATAATGCATGCATGTCGATGCAAGCAGAAGCCCAGTATTGAACAACAAATAAGAAGAGATTCCTTTCCATTCCTGCCAGATACAAACTTCATCACAATTGCAAAATATGCCTTGCCTTTCAAAGTTGCATCAGCCATTAAATTATAAAAGTTTCATTCCAAACTCTTCTGCAATTTATTTGAACTTGATTTGATTTGAAACCTTCTCTTTTAGATTATTTATGTATAAAAATGTTTCTCATACTCTTGATGATCTAATTGCTCAAATGAAGAGGTTTATCAGAATAAAACTGGAAGAATAAGCAGTAGAGGCATAGAATAAAAGAAGAAATCTTACTTTCACCTATAATTTATATGTTAAGAATTAGATTTTGCCCTTCCAAGCACCTGAAGGCTAACAAGAAAGTCTAAATAGTAGGTCACAAAGAGAGAACATTGATTTACCGGATCATCTGAGAGTTCTGATGCAATTTTTTCAACATATTCCAACATCTGATAATCAGGAACAATCAACACAACAATTTCATCATCACTCTTTACTGGCTTCCTATCACCTAGGCTGAATAAATAGGAGAACACAGCAAGAAATCATGATATCAGTAACACTGAAGATCAAACAGATCCAAGAGTTTACTAAGCATCTAAATTGTATTCCTAGAGATGTCAAAAAACACAATTTTTTTGCCTATAAAAATATTTTTATTTGTTAAGACCTCTATTATGCAGAGGTTTTTGAACTGATAAGTCCTTGAAAGAGTGGCATATGCTACACTATTTCCTTCAATCTATCACTTTCAATTTCTATCTTAGGATACATTGGACATTGAAATAGTTTCAAATCAATTTTAGCCTTCTAACTAAAATAGCAGACTTGGGGTGGATAACACTTGTCAAGGTACAGATAACTTTTCCCAAGTATCATTAAGGCAGTCTAACTTACCTAGAAAAACCAAAAGCAGAATCCTTCCACTTGTACTTAAGGAGTGCAGTAGCTCCAGCATCAGGAAATATGGCTCTGACTCTCTAAGAACAAGAGCTTACGGTCTTAGAATTGAGAATTTACTCTAAAGAAAGTAATTAAATCAATGTCATCCATGCATATGTGTATCCCTTAGACCTTCAGTGCAAATAATCTAGATACCACTGATAATCGATGAATACGTCAATCATACAAATACACAAGCAGATAACGAACTGTTTCCCAAGCAACCTGAATCCCAGTTTCTTCAATAAGTTTATCCAGAAATATTCTTGAGAGTTCCCAGAGCTCGAATTGAGCACCTTCATCATCAAGAAATTGCAGCTGGGGGATTAGGAGCTCAACCTTGCAAAAATGGAAAACAAAATAATTAAAATGATAGTTTGGACCCAAGTGAAATGCTTTAGAACTTACTGTCGGAATTTTGTATTTGATGTTGAACTTCGAAATTAAAAGAAAAAAATGACAGAAAAGTTTCCATACTATGGCTCTCATTCCCCCCGAAGACACAAAAGTTGCACTTGCTTGAGCTGATTGCCGAACTGCACCCTCCAAATCAGAAGGCAGGCAACTGTCAATGAAAACATTTATGGTTGCTGAGGTGTTTTCTCCAAGAACTAGAGAAAGGCAGGGTATAAAGACATAAGGAACTAAACTATGACAAAAAATAAAAAAGATTAGTTGCATATCGGTATGTCCTAAATGGGAAAAGCCAATAATCAAATAAACATGTACATATATTGAAATCTTGGATTATGAGAAATGTGGAAACAAAACAAGAAGTAAAAGTACCTATAGAAGAACAGCATAGAAGTACTTAAGATGGTCACAGTATCCTTGGATCTTTTCAAATCAAGTGGATGTAACATTTGAGATTTTTCTAAAAAAGTGTATCTAAGGAATAGAATTCTTTTAGTATGCTTAAATGTTCTTAGAAATAAGTGTTTTCATGTTTGTTTCTCATATTATAGAAACGAAAATGAAGGGTTCTCTTAACATGAGCTAGGATCAACTTGAAACTAACGAAAGGTCACATGGCTAGGACTAAGTCTTGTACTGCATTATAGTTTGAACTATCAAAAGGTCTCATCAGCATTTAGAAAAATTATGAAATAAGGCCACATCAAAATCGTTTCCCATCTCTATTGACATCTACTCAGCTATAGTCCTTTCTGAACCACAAAAGGACAAAAGGTATATCTAGTTTTTATTAGGGCAAAGCTTGAGCTAATATCAAAAGCATCTGAACAAAGCAGACAAAAAACTCAGAACCAATCTTGCCTATTTAGCCTTCAGGCATATGATCAATTTCTCTTGTGATCAGGAACTTGATAACTGCAGAAACTGATCCAAGCCATTCACACATATATCTTCTCCTTCTTCAGATAATATAACCACTATATAATCTCCACCACTATCCCAAAATGGAGCACAACCTATCATACCAGAGAAATCCATTTAAAGCTTCCAAATAAGTTCTCTTGAGTTCAAAAAAATTTCCAAGTGATATACTGCTAGGCGTAAAGTCACATGGCTAATGCAAAAAAGTGTGAAACGGCCCATAAAGGACAAGAACTCAAACATGAAAATTCTGATTCTCAATTAAAGGACTAACGGATTAAGATTGTGTCACTTCATTTTGGCAGCAGGATTCAAATCTCAACTTGAGGTATATAATCGGAAAAGGGACTACCAATTTACCATCAAATCATCTGAATCACCTATCTAACCAAGTCTTACTATTCCCTCTAACCTGTGAATATCAAATACTAATCAAACAGTTTGGAGATCATCAAAGATAAGGCAAATAAAACATCATCTAGCTAGACACATAATATACCCCTTGAGTAATTACGATCTCAGAAGCAGATAAAACAACATAAACACTAAAATTCTCAAGAATGGTCAACAATATGAAATGCTCAAGCAGTCGAAAGAAGCATAACTAAATCATGAGTCAAAATGACATTCCAAATCCAAATCTTTCTTTTTTTTCACTTCCCATAATCAAGAAAATTCTCACAACTACAGGTATGCATTTATTTCCCAAGTATAGAATAGAACCGAAAATTGAAAACCCACCTGTCATCTTCTTCATCTTCCATCTCTTCACCAGTCTCTGCTTCTGGGTCTAAAGCAGATTTCTGAAACGTGTCATCAGCTTGAAGATTTTCTGGGCATTGGAATTTCTCAAACTTGGCATGCATTCTTGTGGCTTTCTGGGTTGAAATTCCATTGTATCCCAAAGTTTTGGAAGGAAACAAAGATGACGGAACTAAGCTTGTTGAAGTTGGGAGTTTTGGAACCGAACGGAAGTAGCAAGACAGATTAGAGCATGAAGAAGATGCCATCAAAATTTCCCACTGCTCAAAAAGCTTCAATTCCCAGTGGTTCTGAGGTGAGAATTGGCTTAGAGATAAATTCCCAATATCTGGAATGACAGCGGCAAAGCAGCAACTGTAATCTTGACCACTCCTTAAGCACCACGTGGAAAATCATTTTTCCAAATATAAAAAGTGAGAAATTATTTAAGCCAAACTTGTATAAAAAATTATTAATTTGGATCGATAAAGTCACTTCTTCGTCCTCAAATTTATTTAAATCTTTATTCTTTTTTAATCCCATCGTTGTTTATTTTCTTTATATAAGTCCTTAGTATGTTTTACTAACTTTTAAAATCTTCAATCTTTTTATCATTAAAATGTTAGATCCATTAACATGTTTCATTTGTCTAAGAAGGTCCTATGCTTGAACCTTTAACTTTCAACTTTCAGACCAAAGTCATTAACAATGAAAAATACTATTTGGTCAATTATTTGAGGGGCAAATTTGTCATAATATTGTTTCTTGAATTTTTAGATAAAAAAAGGTTGACAAGATGCATCAATCCCACTTTAGAATTCAAGTAGTTATTCTCAATTCAAAAGAGGGAAACTCATCTTGTGTGAGGGTTTATTTTATGGAGTCGTGCACTTTTATTATTCAACCACCAATTGCAACTTACTACGAGTGGATTTGAGGTTTTGATTGTCTTGAATTTTGATTTTTAGATGAGAATCATCCATTTGTAGATTTTGTTCTACTCCAAGAAACTATTAGATTTCAATAATAACCATGGTTAGTTGGATATAACAAATAGTCCTAGAGGGTTGTGTGCAAAAGATACGGTTAAGGGTCAAATGTTTTCTCATAATAAACTTGGATTTGAGCGAATGCAAAAATGTGATATTTATCGAAGATGATTATTTTACCAATGAGGCATAAGTTATCAAGGTATCATGTACCTTCTTTTGTATTACCTTTGCAAGAAGACTATATCTCTTATTAGTAATGAAATGTTTATGATTTTCTCCTGGGGTCCGGGGGGTGGGGGGGGAATATAGATAATGTTCTAGCTGGCACATAGTACATATCTTTACAAAACAAATACCACAGACAAGAAAGATATGAACAAAATAGGTTTTCCTTTTGAATTGAGAACAAGTGAACAACTTGAAACTGAACTAGGGATTCATTCATCCCCTTACTGCTTTTTGTTGTTGACTAAAAACGAAAAAAAAAAACTATAGTATCACATCATCCAAATTTGTAAAGTATCACATGCATTTTTTAGGCTTATAGGAGTACAACATCCCATAGCAATTTGCACCCCAAGTTGATTAAGTCGATATCCATCTTCTTTTACTTTTACATTTTCTCCTTTAGAAGACCATAGAGTGATTATTGGTTTATATCAAAATGTTGCCACACGTTGTCCATCTGCAAATCATAACAATTTTACTAAATGCGAAAGTGAAGAAATCACTTGAAAGTAAAAAATGCACTACATTTTGAATGCATATTCGGCACACGATTATATGGATATGAAGAGAAGCAAGAGGGAGCGAATGGATGAGTTATATAGAGCAATTAGCCATAACCATTCAAAATAGTCAAATCTCCATTACTAGAAATTAACCCTAATTATTTTTTGTATAATTTTACTTCATGCTTCAATGCTTTGCCATCTTTGATGCAAACCTAACTTTTGATTAGTTAGACCCAACATGAGTATTACATTTTATCTTTGGCAATTACTAAGGTTATCTCTTGAACGTATATTAACCCGACATTGTTTCTCAAGCATGAACCAATATCTCTAAAAGGGTGAGGCCACGAGCAACCCAAACTAAATTGTTTGATAAATTAGGAGTTCAATGAAGAACTAAAAACGATACATCATACTCTCAACTCTCGAACTATATTGAATAAACTGAATTATGAAAATAATACATGAAAGCCCTATTTATAACTATTACAAAACCCTACTTGAATTGAAATATGATTAAAGTATTTAACTAAAATACTTTAAAGTAACTATTCTAATTAAAAATAGGAAACAATAAACTAAGAGGGCTAAATTAGAAAAAATAAAAACTAATTAAAAGAACAAAAAACTTGGTCAAAGATAAAAAAAACAAAACAATTCGGATCTTTGTCCTATCAGCAAGTACGCTGGTATCAGTTGACTAAGGTTTCAGGTTCGAGTCCTCTTATTAGCAGGGACAGTGGTTCCCCCCTCCCTTGCCAAAAAAAAAAAAAAGGACAAAACTGGTGCTGGAAACTAGGCATCAAATAAAGTTGATGACTGGTCATGTCCAATATTGGGTCGCATGCAAATAGGTCCATGCATGAATCCATGTTGGTGATGGCAGAAGCAACTGGTGCTATTCTTTGCTTCAACCGGCACAGGAACTCATCACCGGTGCATGGAAAATTAATGGGTGCAAGATTAGGAAGAACTGGTGCTTGAATTAATCAAATGACCGGCACCTGAACAAAAACGATTGGCACCTGAAGAATTTTTTACCGGCACCGGTTATTCCATTTGTCTCTGAAACCGGTTAGTTCAATTGATTGGTAAATGAACGGGCGCCGGTAGCCACGCCGGGACCAAACCGGTACTTTTCTATTTTTCATCTTTTTTTCCCTCGTTTTGAATACTTTTCGATCCAAACTCAGATATCCAACTTTCTTTATTGCAAAATAATATTTTATTAACTTGAAATTCATCTTTAATAACATTTGAAACTTCAAATTGAATTCTTTTTCTTGTTCTTAGACCAATTGAATTAACAAATTCTTCAACGTATTTGTCCTCAAACGGAAAATTAAATCTCCACTTCAAGCACTTTTTTGAACTCCATCAATCATGTTATTTGTCAACCTTTTCAAAGAAATGTGTCACCATTTTGAAATCTAAGCCCTTATTTTCGAAAACAAAACTGTTATAATAATTTTCCGCTCTCTTTTAGTCAATCCTTTCATCAAGGATGAAACTTTGGAAAAATCATTCTTAATCAATTTTGCATTTTCCTCTGATGTTTCTTTAATATGAAAAATTGGATCACATAATGAGTCATTCTTCTGTTTTACCCCTCTTCTATGTAACTTTATACTTTACAGATGTTTTGAAAAATTAACGATAAAAGGTAATCCAAATGGATGTTTATTTTTTCAAAATTTAAAAGATTATGTTCGAAAATTGAGTAAAAACAAATTATTTCATTTTAAGACAGTGGATTTTTGTCCAAATAGGTCTCCCTTTTTGGATGGGTATTGCCCCTTCGTAGTTATCACAAATATCAGTTTGCAAAATAACGAAAGGATTTCATAATGACATTGTATACCTTGACTAATTATCTATAATGTTTAGCTAAACCCAAGATTCCCTTAATTGCTAGCATTAATCAGTGTCGGCAAATTAAGCATGTCAATTATTTTTTTGGAATTAGCTTCCAACTCTCCTTGGTTGATTAATTGCTCCAAATACTCCACCTTTTTTGAGTGAAAGCACATTTGCTCCTTTTTGCAAATAGGTGTTGTTTCCTCAATTTTTCAAATACAACCCACAAGTCCCTAACATGAGTTTTAAATGAGCATAATACACCAAAATGGACAAAGAAAAAAAACAAAAAACACAAATCTCCTCATCTCTTGTGTAAAAGCTTTATTCATCAAGGAATGAAAGATGGCAAAGCCATTGATCAATCGAAATGGAATTCTTTAACGCTCAATGTGAGTTCTAAAAGCATTGTTTATGAATGTCCTTCTCCTTCATGTTGATTTGAAAATAACCCGACCTTAGTTCTATATTAGAAAAATATTTAGCACCAAGTAGCTCATCAATGATGAGTATTGGTACTTGTCCTTAATAGTCATTGCATTAAGTTCCCTTTACTCAAAAACCTCAAGCTAATATCTTTCTTTTTAACTACTAGGACAAGGTAAGCAAATGGCTTTAACGTGATCGAATTATCCTACCAAAATTTCTTTGACCATTCTCTCTAGGTTTCTCTTTTGCATGTAAAAGTACCTATATGGATTTGATTTTGACTCATGCTTGTGTTGGTAAATTTTGTGTTTCAACAAACAAGTCCTTATACTTGTACAATGGATTTTATATTATTTGTAATTCTCCTTTCATTAGTTGTCCCACCAAAACTTCTTATCCATTTGAACATCATTTCTTTAAAGTTTCTATTGTCACGACTTTCAAGAAATTTGAACCCACTATAAGTCCTTCATCACTATATCCTTCCCTGCTTTTGAAAGGTTAGTTTTAGTTCCTCAGAGTTAAAAGTAATGGGATCGTATGATTTCAATCAATCCACACCAAAAATGATGTCAATTCCTCCTAGGGGTAAAATTCTTAGGTCTTCACAAAAAGTTTTGCCTTTTATATAAAACCATCTCACCCTCTTACACGATTCAAGTACAACTTGTTCCTATCCATTGTTGTGATCAATTCTTGTGACATAGATCCTTTCAACAATCCAAGTTCCTCCACTAGTTTTATGCCTATGAAGCTCCTTGTCATTCCAGTGTTTGTGAGTAGGTTATAATTTGATTCTTGATTTTTTCCCTTTATCTAAATGGCACTGCATCGTGCTTAACTAGTTAAAGTGTTAACGGACCATTAGATTTGTTCTTTGATTGGAGAATTATTCTCCTCTAATCCATCTCTTTTGGAGTGGCTCAGCTCATCTATCTATGATCATCAAGTTTAGCAGTTTCATAAGATAAATTTGATCAAGGCTATACTTTTTTCCACATCTAAAGCACAACCTATTGTTCCTCTGTAACTCATCATGCAATAGTTTTTTAAACCTCTTTCTCTTAGGTCTTTCATTTCCCTTATCATTAAATTCCACCACATGTTAGTTTCCAATTGTATTAGATGGCTTGGTAGAAGTTTTGTTTGTGTTGTGTACGCATAGCCTCTTACAAATTCAAAGCCCTTAACCACGTCGGAATCACAATCTCCCCTCCTGTAATACTACTTCGAGCAAAATGAATTTCCTCCTCTTTGATATCCATCCTTTCGGTTACGTTTTTTTTTTCTCGTAGAAATAGCTGGAGAGTTAACATCTTGAAATATAGAGATTGTCTATCTAATATCATGCTCCTTTTGAATCTGAGCGTTAGAAGTCCTTTTAAAATAAGTATCTAAAATGAATCCTTGTTCTTGCAGAGTTTTTTGGTTGCTTGTTTTTTGTTAGGCTCTTCAAAAGCCCGCACAAAACGATTGCCCATCTGGTTTTACATTTCTCTCACCTCCTCTTCTATTTTGAACATGGACTTTGAACTTTTGATTTTTGGTTGTTGGACCTATGAAAGTCTTGTGGATTCCCTCAAGGAACGAATTCTTTGAAACCAGATGTGACTATCTCCAACAAATAAGAACTTAATTACAGCAAATCCACAACGCTCAGCATGACTGTGAAAATCACAAACTACCAAACAACGAATGAATTTTAATGCAGTAAATAGGAGAAGATGGGCAGAAATGTAAGAAGAGCAGAAGAAAATGACACAGTCCACAACGAGGATTCACAGTACGGATTATTATGACAATAATTGAAAATGTCTAAGGGATGGGTATTATTTATACCCCATCTTTAGTGATCTTGGAGCCCTACGTCCTTTCATTCTTGACCGTCTCGTCTACTAAATGAACCTTCTCAACATTCCTTTGATTTCCTTTGCTAGGTTGAGGCTACAAATGACATAAAGACAAAGCCCCTAATAGCTAAGTTAGATACTCCAATGCTAAGAAAGCATGTGTCCAAAATCAAGGTATTCATCCGCAACTCTAATCTAAAGTAATTTGGCAGTGTTTCGAAATCTAAACCCTTTATTTAACTGTCAAAATGGAATTGTTATAATATTCCAATCTCCTTCAGCTAATCCTTGTCCTCGAGGATGAAAATTTGGTCAATTGAACTTCATATTTTTACTTATTTTAGTTTGATCACTATTTCACAAATGTGTCAATTTAACATAAAACTCACAGATCAATGAATTTAATTACTCAACTTACGAAGCAATCAATTTAACCGTTTAAACAATTGGTCGAACCTTAATATACTGATTTAAGTGTCAAAAAATAAGTTAAAATAAATGATTAAGTTGAACAATTTGTAAGTTGAATTGTTAAAATAATCCATTTATTGGTTGAATAATCAAATGGAAAAATTCATACAAATTCAATAGTTAATGTATTTGTTAAGTCATGCAATTTTGTTTATGATTCTTAAAAGTTTAGGTGTTGATAATACATCATGGGGTGCCAAACATGACAATTTTTGTGATGATGTTTGAATTGATTTGGTTAATGATTTTAAAAATTTTTCAGCCAAAATCAATATATATTTTTTTCGTTTCACATAATTCCTTAATTTTTCATCTTGTTATGTGTCTTATATTCATTCTATGCAGTTTTCATCAATTAGTTTATATTATACACTATCCCGACACAGTTCTTCCCGAGTACTTCTTTCCCCTAGAAGCCTTCCCTGGCTTAGCATGTACTCTCTTTTCCTCTAACTCGCTATTTAAGGATAATGCCTACGCCTACTAATATGGCCGTCATAGTTCACCTATAACTGGGGAATACTGGAAGGAACAATAGACTCTTTAGGAATTCAAAAAGATTTCAAGAGAAAGATCGAAAAACTTAGAACACCAATGAAAGAAAAACACTCATGATATTATTGATCAGAAAATATTTACAGTAAAAACTGTACAAGAGACTTCAGTAGACACTCTACAAGAGACTTAAACTCAAACTTAACTTGGAAAATAACCTGAGACCTACTCAAACTTGAACCTGAAAATAGACCAAGACTAACTTAAACTTAACCTAACTTAACTTCAAAATAAAGGAGGACCTTCAGCTCACTTTATAGAGCAGTGACCGACTTATTCTAGTAACCTAAGCAAGACACATCTTGCATGACTACAACAGAAATCACATGACTGAAAATTACAAAGAGAACAATTAGACATAGGACAAGAACCCTAATCTAAGATACAACAAAATAATCGTCACATGAATACATTAAATGACAAAAATAAAAACAGAACACAAGGCTGTAAATTTTTTGGTGCAGGCGGAGTCTGCATGGAGGACTTGGCTTGTTCATTTTCTGGTTTAGTGACAACTGGAACAAAACAAAAGAAAGGCTGGACACATAGCACTTCTGTCCAAAAATTCTGCTGCTGGAAAATGTCCCTTCTGTCCGAATTTTGCTGCTGATGTGTAGACTGAATTTTGATGACTTGGCTGCTGGAATTTGCAATCTGGACGAAGTGGCTGAGAGACAAGGCTGATCAAAGGACTGTTTAACACAACAGTAGAATATTCTTTGGCAGAAATTTTTCTGATGACAGAAAATTTTCTGTTTAAGAATCTTCTTGCTGCTGCATAGAGGACTAGATGACCCCTAAAGACAAAACAGAAAACAAATACTAAATGAAAGCATTGTCTTCAAGTGGTGAAATGGTTTTCCCTTGGATTCCTTTGCTTGAAGATGACAAGACTGACTTTGTGCATGGCTGGAGGAACCGAAATTCTTCCTTGTTCCTGTGACCGAAATGTTGATGCAAATCAGGACTCCATGTGTGAACTATGAGGTTGCTGAATTAGCTGAAATTATTTTCTTTTTGTGACATTGCTTTTGACCGAGATTCTTGAAACACCTGGTTGCTCTGAAATTTTTGAGGTGACTAAGACTCCATTTTTGAAGATGAGGAACCTGGATCTTTGCTTGAAGGAGAAGTCTTTTCCTCAAAAAATTTTCGTGCCCAATGATAGCAGTGATAAATTTCTGAAAGTGGAACCTTCCAGTGTCCTAGGTACTCATCCCAAACAATGTCTGTCTTCTTCAAAGCTATTTGCATAGTTGAAACTTGGTGGTTCTTCTGGAGAAGCATTCTTAGACTTTAAGTAAACAAAGAGCTCATCTCGAGCTAGCTGCATGGACGGCTGAGTCAAAGGTGGTTCCGTTAAAATCCATTTGCTGATCCGTGGGTAAGGCCTTGGCTTGAAATAAGTCTTCTGGAAATCCATATGCATTGTCATAACATAATCCAAGTGTACAATGTACACCTGATATGTTTGTCCTGGATCACCATGAAGCTCTTGACAAAAATCTTCTTACCAATTCTGAGAGGATTGAAAGAGAGATAGTGCCACAACGATGTATTAGCAAACTAATAAGGATTGGCAAAGAAGATCTTGAACTAATGTATTTCAATTTCTATGGCATAATAGAAAGGAATTGCTAAAGTCCAAAGATACAGAAATTTATCTTCTGACATAGGACCTGCAAGAGAAAAATGCATGAAGTTGCTGAAGGGTTGATCTGGGTTGAAAGATACATCATGGAATCGATTTTGTTCTCGATAGGTTAAGGCTTGGTGTCTAAACACAGTTTTTCTGGCATATTCTTTGACTTGGTCAATTATGTCACAATAGGCTAGTTCAGGTGGGTAAAATTCTCGAATAGTGAAGATGATAGATATTGGTAGGCTTCCGAAGAATATGGTAGGCAAAGGTTTCCTTTTTGGTCTGGATAGCAAGTCGACTAGGATATTGGCTCCTTTGACATGTTGGAGTTGGAACTAGTATTTGGAGAACCAATCTTTCAGTTAAAGGAGTTGAGGTTCAGGAATGGCTTCGTTTTTTAATTCCATGATCTTCAGGAAAGAGGAGTTACCCATCTGCACTGTAAACTCATAACTGATCAGATGAAATTCAAATTTTTTGATACCATACTTGACTGTCAAAATCTCCTTGATGGTGGTGTGGTAGTGCTTTTCTGCATCTTTGAATTGGCCGCTGGCATGACAGCAATAATGTTTCTAGCCATTGAGTTCTTCAATGAGGATTGCTCCCCAGGACTCATCACTTGCGTCCGTCGGTAAGATCCTGTGACCTGTGGATGGAATATGAAGTGGAAGATGTTTCTGACACATTTTTTTGAGGGCTTGGACGGCTAGGGTTTGTTCATGACTCCAGGGAGGTGGTTTCTTTGTCAGGAGTTTGGATAACTGACTGGTGTATTTGGTGGAGTTTGGAAGGAAAGCTTTGATGTAGTTGATTATGCCGAGGACTTGCTGGATTTCTTTTACAAACAGGTTTTCATCAAGAAAGGAAGGGTTTCAACAAAGTGAGAACCTAGCTAGATTTTGTCGTCAGAGATTTTCATACCAAGGTATTCAACCTCATGAAGGCCGATGGAGCTTTTCTTTTCTGAAATCATGATACCCTGAGTTTTGACGATATCAAAGAACTGTTCTAAAAGTGACAAATGAGCTTCATTGTCCTTGGAAAAGAGAAGGATATCATCAATGTAAATCAAAGCACTATGAAGAATGGGTTGAAAAATTTTTATCATTGCTTTTTGAAAATTGAATTAGCTTTCTTTAGCCCAAATGGCATCACCTTCCATTGATATTGAGCATTAGGAATGCAAAAAGCAGTTTTATTACGTTCATCAAGTGCAATTCCTAACTACCAAAAACCAACTTTTAAATCAAACTTTGAAAATATTTTTGCAACCGCCAAATGAGTAAAAAGGTTTTGAATCCTTGGGAGTGGAAATTTATCATCTTTTAAAAACTGGTTTAAAGGTTTGTAGTCGATAACTAACCTTTTCTTACCTCTGACTTGCACACTTCTTTTGTTCACGTAAAAGGCTTGACAAGCCCACCCAGAATTAGTTGGCTCGATCAGTCCTTGCTATAACAGTTGTGCACATTCTTCCTAAGCAAATTTAAGATCATCGGGAGTCATCCCGGAATGTGTTGCTTTGGTTGGGTTGATGTCCTCATTATGCTTAAAAGGAAGCTTAACAAAGAATTCTTCATTTCTCCAAAGCAGGTTTTTGAGCTTAAAGTCGACATGAGAATCTGCACAAAAATCTCTTAGCATGTTAGCTATCAACGTAAATTTACCAGTAGTATCAGAAATAGCAAACATGTTGGTAACAGGAGTAAAAGGTTGAAAGTGATGTTTATATCGGATCCCATAAGGAAGTACTCTTAATCCTTTGGCCTTTGTATATACATCCCATCCGATAAGAACATCTTTACCATGAAGTTTATTCCTGAAAACCTTGATCCAGATAATGCAATCTAGGAAGAACTTTATTCCGACTAGGTGTCTAGAAATGAGACTGCCTTGGAAAATTTCTCCATTAGCTGCTTGAAATCGGGCATCAGTGTCTGTCCAGAGTGCGGGTGGGAGAATATTTGGATTCATCGTTGTTTTCATGGCACCCAAGTCTATGAACCGAATAGCTTTGACTGGCTGAGCATACCTTGATGTTAAAAGAGAAACCTGCACATGTGGAGGATGAATATCAGTTATTGAAGAGATAACTAAAACATTATTAACAGTATTGACAGTAAAAACAGGTAAACATAATTCTTCATCTGAATCATTTTCTAATTTTTCAAATTCAGAATCTGTAATTTCGATAGCTAAAGTAGTATCCTGGTCTGGATGGCTTTGCTCTAAAAACAATGATTCAACGTCGTATTCTTTATGATCCACCATCAATTGTGAAACGAGCTTTGAAGCCGTGGCCTTTTTGTTTGGGCAATTTCTTGCAAAATGGCCTTTCTTCTTATAGAAGAAACACCTGTAGGACTTTCACCTGGTTGAAGCCTTTCCACCTGAGGTACTTGAGGTTTTTCTTGGATTTGTGCTTTCTTTGTTTAGGAGACTTCTTCTTCGTGGGCTTACAGCTGCATTTCTTTGTCGTTGGGCAACCAATTTCATAATTTCTGTGGCAAATCTTTTCAAGCTTCTTCTTTCCATGAAAGAAGTTTTCAACGACTTTCCTTCTTTCACAGAGCTTTTCTGTGCAAGTGAATGTTGCTTGATGGATCTCTGCAAGTCCAAGATTCACCAATGGGTTTCCAGAGAGTTCAATCATTTTGTTCAACTCGGGTTGGATCTCTTCTGGAAGTGAGGAAATGTACACTTGTTTAAGATTTGGATCTCTCATTCCCCCAAGGCGATAGTAGATTTCTGTCATCCTTTTGTAATGTCTGTTAAGGTTTTTAGGCCTTAAAGAACAACATTTTATCTTAAAGAAATCCTGTCTCATGTTTGATTTCCAAAGAATAATCACCTACAAATTCTTTAAATATTATGTTAATCCATTGATCCAAAGAACCTGTAAGTAATATATTTCTATCAATAGCATCTAATGAAATGAACCAATCATGTAGAGTACCAACAGAAAGACTAAAAAATTCAGAAAGAATGCTATTCAAAGGTACTCCTTTTAACAACCGTGTATTAACCCATGATGACATCTCTTGGAATCTTTCACGTCTTCTGCCATGGGAATGTCATCAAAAGTGAAACAAGTTGTTTTCTGAGATTTCGCCGGAGGAGTGAGTTGTGGAGGTGGTGGTTGATTGTCTACCATAGACTCATCTCCATCATCTTTTCATAGTCATGAAATTCAGCATGTGTTGTTGATCCTGAGGGTCCTCGGGTAGTCATAAGGATCACTAAAACGTCTATCTTCTCATCTCCTGAGTCAGTGCACTCAGAAATGCACCCTGAATATGCTTTGGGCATGGATTCTTCATTTGACTCCAAAATGCTTCCTAATTATGCCTCAGACATGGATTCTTCATTTGAACTATCAAAAGATGTCTAATTATCAACAACTTGATAAGACACCATCAGTTGCAGAGTTGGATTTGTTGAAGAAGAGCCAGGCTGTTGGAAAGAACTTGCTGGAGTAGGTTCTCGGGTTTCTTCTTTCTCAGGAACAGCATCAGGTTGGACTAGAGCCTTTACCTTCTCCGCCTGAGGATATCTTGTCCCTTCGGGTCGGAATGTTTCCGACTGAAGAGTTGAGCGCGAAGGTTTCTTCTTTGACGTCAGATGGACATAAGGGTGTTCTTTCACCAGTCTCTCCCAAAAACTGCAGTCTGGGATGTTGTAATCTCGTATTCTTTCTGCTCGAGGTCGAGCAGGGTTCAGCGCTCCACCGAAAAGTGGCGTTGGTGTATGGAAAGTTGGTGGATTATTTGCAACGCCGAAGATAGAGAACCCTTGTGATGGAGTTAAAGGAATAGGAGCAGTTTGGGACTTTCTTCTTTCATAGTTCTCAATTTGTCTCTTCAGTTCGTGTATCTCTTGGCGTTTTTCACCAAACACAATGCAATGGCTAGTGCCAGTACGGACCATCGCTTTCAAGTCACGATCAAGAGCATTGTACCTGTCTAGCATCTCATGATACATCTTTTCTACAAAGTCAACTTTCTTTACAACTTGGTTGACTCGACTCTGTCGTCGATCATGGTCAACATGCGGTTCTAGGCAATGGCGTTATCAGTCTGCCAATTGAGAACTTCTTCTGCCTGGTTCAGTGGAATCTGTCTTCCACACTCATCAACTGCCTTTTGAGAAATATCAATCCTGGATGCTCGTTCTTCAGCCTCATTTGTTCTCCTCTCCAAAGGCGGGAAATTAGATGCATATGAACTCATTGTGGATTTGTTCATCATGCATGGAATTGGTGTTGGCTCAACTGGAGTGATCTTTTCTGTCTAATTACAATAGGGAGATGGCTCAAAGTAATCTATGGTCTTCTTTCTCCTTTCTGCTTGCTTGCAATAGGGAGACTGCTCAAAGTAGTCCATTGTGTTCCTTACAATCTTCTTGATAGAAGGCAAGACAGATATCACAAATGGAGGGCTTTCTTTATTCATTGCAAGTGATGTCGATGCCTTAGGATAAGGGCCGTATAAATCCGAGAGGCTAGTGAATTGTTTAGGAGCTGGCATTGGCATGGGCTTGCCATCATCATTGTCATCTGGAGGAAGTCTAGATGAACATCCACCAGTCTTCTTCTTAGCCTGTGGTCATCTTCTCAGGACCTCATCTTCATCTTTAGAGGAATCCTCTTCACAAGAGCACTCTAGGTCACACAATCCAAAGCCAGGAACATCCCATATGAAGTGACCGTTTATATGGGCCGTATAGCTAGGTTCCGCTTGATGGCTAAAAGAGGACATCGGACATCTTTTTTGTAGGCCAGCATCTGACTTGTCGTATGGGGTGAGCATCAGCTGGGTGAAAATCTCATTAGACTCCTTTTTCGAAGGAATCTTAAAAAATATCTTTACTCTCCCGTCAGGTAGCCTTCTGAAGGTTGAAAGAGTAGCTTGAACTAGTTCTTGTTCTTGATGCATGTTTTCGTAATTAGTGATCCAGTCAGTTGGCATGAGCATCTCAAGACTTACTCTCTTGATCTGTCTGGGAATTGCGATCAAAGTGGGAGCCTCCGTGGAAGAATCTGCCAGAATCATCAAAGCTTCTGGAGATCCGCTGTTTTGTAGATCAAGAGCATGGTTTTGCAATCTGTACACCATCTGATGGTGTAGTGTCGCCATCATTGATGAATTGGGCGAGAGATATCTTGAAGAGTTGGAGTTACACCTTCAGGGCTGTGCACAAATTTGGGTCTTGAAGGGATATTGCATAATTCGAGAAAAACATGAGAACTACACTTCATGAAATCAAAGTTGTAATCACTATTCCGATGACTGCCTGCTTGTAGGATGATAATCTCGAGTCGAGGAGTGCAATGCGAGCCGTGACTTGGTGGCCCTTCCTGCCACTGTATGTCAGAACTAGTCCGCCAATGTGAAGGTGTGTGTACCCTTTAGACCTCCATTATGCCACCATCTCCGGTTGTATATTAAGGGTAATATACTGTTCTTTGGTGGAGAACGGAATGTCACACTGGTCCAATTTTGAGGACTGAACATACTCCTTCGTCCTTGGGGTGGTCGATTTGAGTAACTGTCTGATTGACTTGATTCCTAGAGGAAAGGATCCTCTCATTTTGTAAATATTATATGGACTCATCAGAGGAAGGACTGCTTCCTCAACTGAGTAAACTCAACAAGACTAAATACATTTGCAAAATGTAAAGAAAACTTGGGTAAAGATAAGGAATTGGATATATTTAAGATCTAGGAACTGGAACTAGGAGTGTTTTCCATGGTTAATACGAATCTCTCCCTACTCTCTCTCTGTCATCCCTCGAAATCTAAAATCCCTAATTCTTCCCCCATACAAAACGAAAATTTTGTGACACCGGAACGCTATGTTCTTTTAAGATCATAACGATTACATCTATTTATATCTTTAAAAAAACTATAATAATTGAAATTATTTTGTGTTATATTATTATATCATTCATATATTGAAAATTAACTCTATTTTACCAATTCCTTCATGTATTTTGTCCTGTAAAATTTACTTCAATAGAAAAATATACGAAATTGAACAAATTCAAAAAAGCTAAGATTTTTTTTTTTTTTTGGAATGGTTTGATTTAGTTCCAAAATTTTCAAGCCAAAATATTTAGATTGATTTGAAAATTACTAAATATTAAAATAATCCAAACCGTGAACACCCCTATTTGTCATTAGGGTGTTTCCGTGGTTTGATTTGGTTTGACCATTATCAAATTTTGTAATTAAACTGGTTATAATAATTTTTTAGTGAACTCTTTAATAATTTTACTATATAATTGAACAAAACCAATCCATTGCCTCGAAATTGCCCTTATGAATAATTAAATTTTCTATTTCTATCAACAAAATCTTACACCTTTTAAATCATGATTTAACCAACACTTTCTTTCACATCCTATAATAGTGTTATCATATGAAATTTTAAGTGGATCTTTAACGATGGAAAATTTTCAAGCTTTCTCCTCTCCAACTTCAATCAAATATCAAATATATGATTAAAATTTAGTTGTAAATTCATTGGGTACAAAGCTCCAATTGACTCTAAACTTTTTCAAATTCTAATTTTGGTCGTCCAACTATTAAATTATCAAAAGTTGCCCTCCAACTAACACGACTTATCAAAATTTGCCCTTGCATCCATTTTGGACGTTAACTTAAGAACGAATCCTAACACGTGGTTATAAATAAGGGTATTTTTGTCATTCAATGGAAATGTTCCACACATAAACTCTATCATTCTTTCCTTCCGTCTACTAATTCCTTCATCGCTGCAACACAACCCCACTTCTCAACAAGATCTGACTCCTTCTCCATCCCCATTCTAGATCTAACCTCCATTGCAACAGATCTGATCTCCTCTCCTTCGCCCACTCCAAATCAAACCTCCATCACACGGGATCGTGGGTAGTGCTTTTGAGTTTTGAGTTGATGAAAAAGATCAGAGGAGAGATTCACGGAGAAAAATAGAGATGCTAAAAGAGAGCTTGGCACGGTGGATGAGGTTAGGCTCTCTAAACGGTGTCATTGCCAGAGATCAAAATCAGTAGTTACTGTGTTAGTATAAGAGAAGAAAAATTTATTACTATTAATCTTGGTTTTGATCTTGAGTTGGATATTTGGGATTTGCAATATTTTGTCGAAATTTGCAACCGATGGAATTGGTCTAGTTTTTATTTGTCTACTCGATCACAAAGGTCCTGAATCTGGTTTTTTACTCTTTACTCATCCTAGTCAATCATGACTTCCCAAAATATTCTTTACAGTTCAAGTGAAAAAAGGGGAAAATTTTGCCCCTTTGAAAGATCACATGGATAGCACACGATAAGATTCCATCAAGGGTTAACGTCTAAAATGGACGGAAAGGCAAGTTTTGGCAACTTGTGTTAGTTGGAGGGAAACTTTCGATAATTTTATAGTTGGAGGACAAAGATCAAAGTCTGAGAAAGTTTAGGGTCAACTGATGCTCCAAAATTTATTAAACAAAACATTCTCCAAAAAATATTAAAAAAAAATTACCATCTCCATTAGAGGGAAACGATCCCACTTTGAAACCTTCTCCATTTGCAACCAATTAAGTAAAAGCATAAGGGATTGACTGCAACAACTTTTCTGCAAACTTATCTCAATAACATGTTGAAATGTTCTTGGTTTTGTGGGGTTTATGATCGAATCAAGTCTTCTTCTCACACTCTAGAGAGTAAAGCAAATAATGGAATTGGAAGATAACAAAGCTAGAAAATAAAATTAAGAGAAAAAAAATGTGAAGTTAAGGACTAAGTCCGAGGGAGAAAAATAGAGAAGGGTGTTGGGAAATATATATATATACGGATTTGCTAAGGTGCGCTCCGGAGCTCGCCTTAATGCGCACTCCAACCGTTACCGTAATGGAATTCTTGCTGCGCTTGGTTGGCTGCATGAGTACTGTAGCAAAAATTTCGTTACGGTAACGGTTGGAGCGCGCCTTAGCAAAAACCGTATATATATATATATATATAAGGAGAGGAAATTAACTCAAGGAAAATAAATTAGTGAAATAACTCTCAAAAATATTTTTGATATCTACACTAGGAGCTCCTCGAGTGCTATCAGTCACTATGATCACTCACAACTCTCTGCTTTGCTCACCCACTTACACACGGCTCACTTCACTCTTCACATACAAATGAATCCCTACTCTTCCCATTTATAATGCTCTAAATGCATGCAATGGAGTTGGTGCTTTGAAGTCGACGGAAATTTGAGTTGATCTTTTTGTGCCCAATTTTCCCAAGCTGAAACTTTTCCTGCCTGCTTTATTTTTCTAGAAAACTTTGAAGATATCTAGTACTGATTTTTAACACTCCCCCTCAACCTTAGATGTTTAAGGTATTTCCTAGCAACCATACGAAGCTTTGTTCTAAAGTCTTGAAATTTTTTCGCATTAGGGTCTTTTGTAAGTATGTCAGCGATTTGCTCTTTTGCCTTGACCTTCTTTATCTTGATCTTCCCTTCAAGAACTTTTTCTCTGATAAAGTGATAATGTATCCCTATATGTTTAGTTCTTGCGTCGAAGACTGGATTCTTTGCCAAATGGATTACTAATGTACTTTCACAATGCAGCTTGACAGGATAGTCAGATTTTTCATCAATTGCATTAACCACGTGAGTTCTTATGCTACTAATACTGTTGCTTGATATTTTACCTCAGTCGTTGATAATGCTACTGTTGGTTATATTTTACTTCACCAAGATATTGCCCCTAAACCAAGTATGAACATGAATCATGAAGTTGACCTCCTAAAGTCTCAATCTCCTACAGAGTCGTCATCACAGTAGCCTTCAATTTTTGAGTTACCTCTCTTGGTGTATGGTATTTCATAGTTGAATGTTCTTTTGACATATCTCAGGATTCGTCGAGCTATCTCCATATGTGGTTTCCTTGGATTCTGCATAAAATTTGCTTGCCACTCCAATTACATATGCTACGTCAGGTCGTGTAAGTGTTAGGTAGATTAAGCTTCCTACTAGTTGTTAGTATATAATAGGATCTTCAAGCTACTTTCGTTCATGTGAGAATAGCTTCAAGTTGACCTCCATGGGAGTTGCAATAGGCTTGCACTCTAGCATCTTGTATTTCTTTAGAAGGTCCCTGGCATTTTTCTGCTAATCGAGTAATAATCCATTTTTTAAGTAGTCTACCTCCAATCCCAAGAAGTGCCTTAAATCTCCAAGTTCCTACATTTGAAATGTAATAGATACATTTTCTCTTATTCTACGAACTTCTTGATCATCTCTTGTGAAGATGAGGCCATCTACGTAGACTAGGAAGATTTCTAATTTCCCATTTTGATATTTCACGAACAATCTTGAATCTACCGAGGATAATAAGAAGCCACTATGTGTTAGAAATTCTGCTATCTTACCATACCATTTCGTTGGTGCTTTGTTTAGTCTATATAATGCTTTCCTCAACTTGCAAATGTGTTGAGGATGCAACTTGTCGTCCAACCCTTTTGGTTGCTCCCTGTAGATGTCTTGATCAATCTTCCCATCTGGGAAGGCACTCTTCACATCCATTTGCCACAACATTCATGACTTGTTAGCTGCTAGTGCTAACAATACCCGTACAGTAATGATTTTGCTACTGGACTGAATATCTCATAATAGTCTATTGTGAGAACCCCCCAGCAACCATTCGAGCCTTATATCTTTTTATCATGCCATTTTGCCAAGTCTTTACTTTATACACCCATTTAGCACGATATGAGTTGAGTTCCTTTTAGCCTTGATACTAATTCTCAAGTCTCGTTCTGTAATAATGAATCTCATCTTCCATCCTCTTTTTCCTTCCCAAGATTTATGTTGCCTCCTCTAGCACGTGGGTTCTTTGATTCCAATATGCTCTATTAGAGAAATGTTGGCATACCTTGGTTTTGGCTTTCGTGCTCTTGTTGATCTTCGGGGTTGTTAACTTGGTTCTTCAAGTTCCTCCATCTCTTCTTGGCGTGGGGCTTCAATTTCTCAATCTTGATATGTGTCTTTTGTTTCTTCCTGATGATCATCTGCTTCTTTATCACCTTCTACCTGAAGAGAGCATGACTTTTCTCGCATATCTTCTCTTCCATTGTTTTTTAATTAGATAGTTTTGTCTCCTCTGAAGACCACCAGGTTGAACCTTTATCGAACATTACATTTCTTAAGACGTGGCATCTTCCGGTTTTAGGATCATAGCACCTCCATCCCTTTTGTTGAAGTTGTATCCCACAAAGATTGATCTTATTACCTTCTGGTCCATCTTAGCTCTGAGTTCATCAGGAACCAAGACATAGCATACACATCAAAACACTTTGAAGTGACTTACTATGGGTTTGATTCCCCAACAAATCCAAGCTCCGCCTATGGCACCCTGTTCACTACAAATGTAGAGCTGTCTTCATTCACTCAACAAAAAATCGAGGAGGAACATTCTTGGCATGCAGCGTGCTTCGACCCTGCTAGATGTCGATTCTTTCTTTCTGCTACTTCATTTTGTTGTGGAGTTCGTGGACAAGTCAATTACCTCCTGATATTATGTTGTCTGTGGAATTTTAAGAACTCATGCAGTCTATATTCTCCCCCAATTTCGGTACGTAGGCATTTGATCTTTTCTTGAACTTCTCATCTTGATCCTTGAATAGTTTGAATCTTTGTAGTGTCTCCGATATTTCCTTCATAAAGCATGCCCAGACATAGTTGGAGTAGTCATCGATAAAGGTCGCCATGTACTTTGCTCCTCCAATGGATGCCTGTTTGACTGGTCCAAGTACATCCGAGAGGATCAGTTCCAATGGTTGTCGAGCTCTGAACTTTGATTCCTTATATGGTAGCCAATGCACTTTCCCATACTGACATCCAGCACATATAGCTTCTTCTTGAATTTCATGGTTTGGAAGCCCTTTCACCATTGATTTTATCATCGTCACCTTGTGTCTCATGTAGCTAATATGTCCCAGTCTTGCATCCCAGAGTTCTAATCATTCTTCCTTATTTTGTCTACATATGTTGTCTCTACATTCATCACATAGATTTCTGCTTCTCCCCTCGAAGAATTGGTGTACTTATTATTTTCACATCTTTGTAGACCATCACATTGTTTGGACGAATACTACAAAGTTGCTTGGAGCTATTAATTATGATACTAATAGTAGGTTTTTCTTGAGACTATCAACATACAACACATTCTTCAACTTTATTTCTGGTGAATTTAGGTGAGGAGCAACAACGACATCACCAACATACCTGATTAGGAGCTTGGTATTATCTACTGTCACCATCACTCGACTACCTTTATATTTTGTCCTATGAAGTAGCCTTTCCCTGTCACCTATCATGTGGTTGGTAGCTCCTGAGTCAATAATCCAAGTCTTGATGTACTTGGTTGTCGGTGTTCTCGCCAATAGAGCAGCATCTTCTATTACTATAAAGCATGCTTTGCAATCCTCTTCAACTTCTATTATTGTTGTAGTTGCTTGGAAATCCCAATTTTCTTCACTACTATTTCCTTGCTCACTTTATGTTTTTGCATCCCTTTGTATGGGCTTCTTCTTCTTGAACCATCATTCTCATGCTTTGTGGACTTCATTACCACAATTAAAGCATTCGTTATTGCTAGACTACTCATAGCCTATCTCTCTTCCTCCATGAGCTCACCCTGCTTCATGGTTCTTCATGGACTGGTAGTTATTCTTCCCTAAAAAGAGTGCCTCCTCCTCGTTTTTAATAGACATAATTGTCATTTTCTTACCCAAAGATTCTTGATCCACCAATAGACTTTCAAATTCTTCCTAAGTTGGTCGAGTTTGCCATCCTTGGACTGTTGTAGTGAAGCTCCTGTACTTAGGTCTCAGTCCATGGATTAGCTTCCTCCAAATTTTATCTTCGATCTTGTTTTTGGGATCCAACTCATAAATTTCATTACTTTAAGATTTTACTTTTGTAAAATAATCTCTAATCTTTATATGTCCTTAAGTTAGACCCATGAACTCGTTTTCCAAATATTGGAGTTGTGAAGTATTTCTCCTTGAGTACTTCATGGCTAAAATATCGCAAGCTTCCTATGAAAGCACCATCTATGTAATCTAACAACTTTTTGTTGATTGACATCTTAATTACCAATAGAGCCCTCGATGCCTTTGTCCTCAATTTTGTGTATGCATCTTCATCTGTCTCTGGGAGTGCCGGAGCACCATTTTGTTTGGTATAATTTGATAAATTTAAACTATCTAAATAGGTCTCCACACAAGATCTCCAAGTACGATAATTAGCATTATCTAATTTAGTAATGGTAAAACTTACCTGATTGAGATCCGCCATCATGACTTAGTATTTCTAGTATTCTTCGAATACTAAGTAAGTTGCGTCAAGAATAGCCACCGTCGATTCTTCCTACATTCTCTTTAAAACACAAGGGTGTGGCCGAGTGGTTTAGAAGTGAAGTCTGCATAATGCAGGTTGCAAGTTTGACTCAGTCTTCTTGCATACCTTAGCCTTGATGAGTTGCAGTTTCTAATGGAGCAGTCAAGATGCATGCGAGAGCCATAGCTCCACAGTCTTCGAATTGTGCACGAAGATTTCAGCAAAGTACTAACTCTAAAAGAGTGGCGAGACCTTTCTCATAAAAACTCTCTCACAAAGAAGGTGGAAGGGATAAAATGAGAATTATGGCTCTAATACCAAAATGTTGGGAAATATATTTAAGAAAGGAGAGGAAATTAGCTCAAGGAAGAGAAATTAATGAAACAACTCTCAAAGACAAACTTTTGATATTTACACTAGGAGCCCCTCAAGCACTATCTATGATCACTCAGAGCTCTCTGCTTTACTCAAAATCTTGAACACTACTCACCTCACTTGTCACACACAAATGAATCGTTACTCTTCCTATTTATAATGCTCTTAAGTCGATGCGATGAAGTCAGTGGAAATTTGAGTCGATCTTTTCGACCACAAGTTTCCCGAGCTAGTGATTTTTTAAAATTTTTTTAGAAATATCTAGTGCTGATTTTGAACAAAGGGAAGATGGAATAGATTTAAAAGCACATGGATTTAAAAATGCGGACCATATAAAAGAGTTTGAAATTCCTTTTCATAATGATTTTTTAAGACTTTTGAAATTTAAAAACTAACCGGAAATGTATGTCCTAATGACTTTTCATAATGTTTAGTTTTTAAAATTTAAACAAGTATCAGTTGTAATTAATGGCGTTTTTACCAATCTTGGGTCTTCTTCGGTGTGTCTGCAAGAGGACTTGAATGTTCTGGGGTGTGATGAGGTCAGAGATAGGGGTGTAAATGAGATGAGACTATTCGGGAATGGTTCGGGCTCGGCTCGATGAAAGCTCGAATTCGGCTCGTCTT
>JAOXNR010017692.1:0-27577 GCA_028571225.1 Parsonsia alboflavescens
GTTTAAATTCATAAAACTCTCTGTGGGACGATACTCTTTTGATCACTTTATTACTTGTTAACGATACGTATACTTGCATGTGCAAATTGGCTAACACTATACTGCTAGGGTTTAAATATTATCACTAAGACTGATAAATCCACAGATAGCTACTATTGTTTAAATTTGATTTGGCTAACAACTTTATACGAAAATAGAGAATTATATAAATCAAATTACATGAATTAAAACTACTTTGTTTATGTAATTTGACATTGGTGATGCCTTCTTGCTTATGCAATTTAATTAATTATATTTATTGTTGGCTACGACATAAGTTTAATGGATTAAATTAGGGATTTTATTTCTCGTTACGAGAAACAGATCTATTTAAATAATAGGAATTTGAGCGACAACACAAATTCTCAAATCAACTACTTAATTGTGTTATTTGATCAATGATTGGCCCTATAGCAATTAACTTATAGATTGTTTTTTGTTAACTTTCTCATCTATATTCTCCTCTTTAAATTAGCTTTTAAATTCTTTGTTTGATTTTGTTTTATAAACTCTTTCAAATTTCCCCCCTTGTTAATTGGTTTTTATTAAACTGAAATTCAATTTCCTGTGGGTTCAATCTTACATGCCCGCACTGTATTGTTTTGGTAGATAGGTTCAATTTGTTTGTGTTACGATGCGCGGTCAAATTTTGGCACCATTGCCGGGGAATTGTTATTAAAGTTTAATTCTTTCCAATTAATCCTTTATTTTCGGGAAATCTCCCCAGTCAATGCGCTTACGAAATGGAAAGGAATATAGAGCTAATATCACAGTCTACAAAAATCCAATTTTAGAAATCTCAAGCAATTCATACTCATCCACTTCAATGGTAGAAAAAAACACTGGGAACGAAGGTAACAGATGTAATGGTAGAGGAATAATAGTTCCCCTAGATAATATTATTCCCACAGGTAATAATGGTGCTAATAGAGGTAATCATGCTAATGGAGGTAACAATGATATGCACATTATTAAGGAATTAACTGTACCAACATTTACTGATCATCCTTTGGCTATTGATTTTCCTGATTTTGATGAGAATTTTAAATTGCAAATTGGTTTTCTTCAATTATTGCCAATTTTTCATGGAATGCCTAGAGATGATCCTTATAAACATCTCAAAGATTTTAATGTTATTTGTGCTACATTGAAACAAGGTGGAGCCATAGAAGAGGTAATCATGTTACGTACTTTTCCGTTTAGTCTGCAAGATTTTGCTAGAGACTGGTTATATCAATTACCTCCTAGATCTATAGCTGATTAGGAAACCATGAAGCGAAATTTTCTTGAAAAATATTTTCCAGCCTCTAAAAATTTATCTATTAAGAAAGATATTATAGGTATTAGACAGGGTCCAGATGAAAAGTTTCACGAGTATCGGTTTAGGTTTAAAAAGTTGTTAACTATTTTGCCTGATAATCAGATATTAGAAGCTAATCTAATGCAGCATTTTTATGAAGGACTAAATGATATAGATAGGGTGATGATAGATGCAGCTAGCCAAGGATCACTCTAGGAAAAAGCATCCAATGGATGCTCAATAGTTGTTCAACAAGCTTACATCTTCAGTTCGAGCAATGGAGAAGTCAATTCTACAGACACGAAACTAGATAAGATCACTAATTTGTTTGAAAAGTTTTTAACTATAAACACTACAACACAAGCACTTGTAAATTCTTGCAATATTTGTTGCAGTTATGAACATGTTACTGATCTTTGTCCTTATAAAGTAGACGATGTCAATGTTAATACTACAGGAAACTTCTCCATCCCTCAAAGAAGGTACAATCCCTATTCAAACACTTACAATGAAGCCTGGAGAGATCACCCAAACTTCCGATGGAATCAAGGAGGAAATTCAGCTCAAATCCAAAACCAACCTCAGAGAAATCTTCTCGGTTTTTACCGAGTCAATCCCCAAGGTCCTCTAAATGCTTCCAATCCTTCACAATCTGCCCTATCCAATTCTAATTTGGAAGAGATGATAAAAGCCTTAATTGCAAATACCATAACCTTCAAGAAAAACATTCAAACTAGTATTCAAAGCCTTGCAAGACAAATGGGACAACATGCCTACGAAGTAAACCAACTCAAATCCTAAGGATCTAACAGCCTACCTTCACAACCCATCAATCCTCTTAAGAATGCTAGTGCCATGACCTTAAGGAGTGGTAAGGAATTGCAAGATCCTCCATTGAAGCAAGGTGCAATTGAATAAGAAGAGCTGATTGTTGTAGAGGTCTCATCTTAGGATTTTTCTTCAAAGGAAGAAGAGAAAAAAGGGAGAAACTTAACCCTGATGTTGATCCAACACCTATGATACCTTCCGGATCAATTACAAGAGCTAAAGCATCCAAGTTGAGGTAAGCATTGACCATATTTGTGCAGATGAGAGAAGAAATGCTTGATTTTCCAACAATCTTAGAAGAACAACCATTCATGGATGAAGTGCAACCAAGGAATTAATTCAACTTGTAGATGACAGAAGACATGAATGAGGAGTATACAATCAAAGAACAAGCCCTTGGGAGCCTTGGAAATCAAGTTGGAGGGCCTAGGAAGCCTTGGGAAGAAGTTGGTACGGTGCAAAACAAATGTGGCATGGAGATAGCATGAGCAAGCACCGGATGACGCGACACAGAACCATCCGGTGCACCACAGTAAACCAATCGACCTTAGATGTGAGCAGTAGATGGCAACTGAAAATATCAATAGCCATTCGGTTCTGGCTTCTCTTGACCCGGTGCCGAATGCTCCTTTCTCTTGTTTTGTCCTTAATGTGATCTTGATCCTATTTGGATGATTCCACTTGATTTTATTGACTTTTCTCTATCTTTTAACCTATTTTAGAGGGTTAGCCAAATCTTTAATCATTCTTAGGGCTTCTTAGTGTTGAGACTATCAAGAGATCTCTATTTTTATTTTGGAAGACAAGTTATTCTACAAACACATTTAAATTAATTGTGATCTTCCTTTTGGATTGAACTCCTATTTTCTTGAGTGTTCATCTATTAGCACTTTTAGGGTTCTTAGTGAGACTCTTGAATTCTTCAATACTTGTCCAGCGTAATTGAATTGGATTGATGAAATCCAAACTAATAGATCATATTGGAAGACAATCATGGTCTTTGGGAATCTAGATTGAAACTCTTATAAAGTCTTGGGAATGATCTCAAGTGGGTGTGTCTTTGTTTGATTTTGAATGAAGAATCCATGTCAAATTTGAGATCACATCATCTTTTGGGTATTAGAGCCAGATTTTTCATCAAGAGATTTGCCTATCTTTACTTACTTTCTTGTTTAAGTGTGAAGATCATGTTGTTTCTTTGAAATTCTATGATCTTATGTGATTTTGTGTTTCTTCTTTTACATTAATCCTAGTTTTTTTTGTTCTTGTGATCCATTGTGAATTGTGAAATTGTGGAATGATGTCCTAGATCAAAAATCAAGGCCAATTCAATTTTTCTAGTGATTCTACTTCTTCTACCATATCTACAAAAGAAAAGTACAAAAAAGAGAGACCAAAGATCTCCAGACCAAAAAAAAAAGTCAAAAAAAAATTCTATCAAAAAAAGTGATCAAATTCGAAAGCTTTCCACCATTCAAAGGAGGTCATGATCCGAAAGCTTATCTTACTTGGGAAAGCAAAGTGGAGCATCCGTTTGATTGCTATAACTATCCGAAGGCAAAGAAAGTGAAGCTAACCATTGTGAAATTTTTAGATTATGCACTTACTTGCTTGGAACAATTGATGATCACCAAAAGAAGAGCCTGTGAACCACCCATAGCATCATGGATTGAACTCAAGGAAGTTATGAGGCAAAGATTTGTTCCATCCTACTGCCATAGAGAACTCTGCCAAAAGCTTCAAACTCTACATCAAGGCTCCAAAGGAGTAGCTGAGTACTACAAGGAGATGGAGGTGGCCATGATGAGGATCAACATTGTGGAGGATGAAGAAGCTACCATTGCAAGATTTCTTTGTGGCTTGAATAGAGGGAAAGTGAATAGAGTGGAGATATGCCAATTCCAAGATGGGGTGAACATAGCCATAAAGATTGGGAAACAATTGAAGTGCAAGAGGAGTTCAAGTGGGAAGCCTTATAGGTCACATAACTATGGAAATTCATCAACCAAACCTACAACAACTTGGCGTAAGAGAGAGGGAGTGGCACCCAATTACCCACCAAAGGAGGAAGGATTCAAGCCTATGTATCAAGAGAACAAGAGGCCACAAGGAGACAAAGGGAAAGATTAATTTCCACCTTTCAATTCTAGGGATGTTAACTGACACAAGTGTCAAGATTTTGGACATCATGCCAACTAATGTCCTAACAAGAGAAACATCATCTTGAACAATAGAGACATGGTGGAGTCAACTAGTGAGGATGAAGAAGAAGGGGTTGTGATTGAAGAAGAAGGGCATGGAAATGCATTCAATCCTAATGAAGGTGGATGTGAACAAATGTACATGATTAGGGGACTATTTAATACAAAAGATAGTGAAGAAGTGGACTTGCAAAGGGAGAATTTTTTCCATTCAAGGTGCTTGATACAAGGACATTGGTGTGGTGTCAAGTGCCTACTTGGTTGAGAAGATGAAATTATGTTGCTTTGAAAAATCCAAAGCCATATAGGCTTCAATGGCAAAATGATAGTGGTGAAGTGAAGGTTGGCAACCAAGTAGGGATTTCATTCTCTATGGGCAAGTATCATGATGAGGTGCTACGTGATGTAGTGCCTATGCAAACTACACACTTGTTACTTGGGAGGCCATGGCAATATGATATGAAGGTGACCTATGATAGCCACAAGAACAAGCATACCTTGGAGTTTGAAGGAAGAAAGATACACTTGAATCCCTTGAAGCCTCATGAAGCCTATATGAACCAAAAGAAAATTCTTGAGAGGAAAAGAATTCTATGAGGAGAAAGACAAGAGAGAAAAATTGAGGGAAAAATAAGAGAGAACGAGAGGGACAAAATGAGAGTGAAGAAAAAAAGAAGAGTGGAAAGAAAATAAGTTTTTATTCAAAAGAAAGAGAGTTGAACATTATGTTTGAGCTTCAAGCCAATGGTCTCACTTGTGTATAGACATTCTCTTGCATTCCACTTCTTTTGACTCTGACTCTTCTCTTCCTAGTGATGTTTATTTTCTTTTGAAGGAATTTGAGGATGTATTCTGGAAGAGCTCTCTGAAGCATTACCACCACTGAGAGGGATTGCGCATCAAATAGACTTGATACCAGGAACACCATGACCAAACAATGCTGCCTATGGAACCAATCCGAAGGAGACCAAGGAACTACACAGACAAGTGAAGGAGCTTCTTTCCAAAGGATATTTGAGAGAGAGCAAGAGCCCATGTGCAGTACCCATCCTCCTTGTGCCCAAGAAAGATGGAAGTTGGAGAATCTGCGTTGATTGTCATTCAACCAACAAAATCACTGTAAGGTCTCGCTTTCCTATCCTTAGATTAGATAATATGCTTGATGAATTAAATGGTAGTGTATGTTTTTCTAAGATTGACTTAAAAAGTGGCTGTCACCAAATTCGTATGAAAGAAGGTTATGAGTGGAAAACTGTTTTCAAGACCAAACATGGCTTGTATGAGTGGCTTGTTATCCCTTTTGGTCTCACAAATGCACCTAACACTTTCATGAGATTAATGACTCATGTTCTTAGAGATTGCATAGGTAAATTTTTGGTAGTATACTTTGATGACATCTTGACTTATAGCAAGGATATACATGAGCATGTTAGTGACTTGAAAGTTATCTTTAACATCCTTAGAAGTGAATTACTTTATGTTAATCAAAACAAATTCTCATTTTGTTCGCCTCAAGTTACTTTTCTTGGTTATATTGTGTCATCTAAGGGCATGCATGTTGATGAAGAAAAGGTAAAGATTGGCCAACCTCTCAGAATGCAAGTCAGGTAAGAAGTTTTCATGGTTTTGCATCATTTTATAATAGGTTTGTACCCAATTTTAGTACTATTGCAAGTCCCCTAACCGAAATTATCAAATCTCATGTGAAGTTTAGGTGGGAAAGCGAGCAAGAGAGTGCTTTTCAATTGCTTAAAGCCAAACTTGTTAGTGCTCCTATCTTATCTTTGCCCGATTTTTCAAAGATGTTTGAAATTGAGTGTGATGCATCGGAGGTGGGGATTGGGGCTATGTTAATGCATGAAATGAAACCCGTTGCCTTCTTTAGTGAGAAACTACATGGGGCTAGTTTGATTTACTCTACATATGACAAATAATTGTTTGCTGTAGTTAGGGCATTAAAGCATTGGCAACACTACTTATGGCCAAGGGAGTTTGTTATCCATTCCAAACATGAGTCCCTCAAGTATTTGAAGGGACAATCAAAGCTACGTCAAAAACATGCAAAGTGGGTGAAGTTCATAGAGATGTTTCCCTACATCATCTAATACAAGCAAGGTAAAGAAAATGTTGTAGCGGATACTTTATTAAGGGGGTACACCTTACTAACTACTGTTGATGCCAAGTTGCTTGGATTTGAGTTTATTAAAGATTGGCATGGAGAGAATGATGATTTCAAAGATGTCTTTGTTGCGTGTGGAAAGAGAGCTTATGATAAGCATTACTTACATGATGGCTTTGTATTTAGAGAAGATAAATTGTGTGTCTAAATGTTCTTTAAGGAGATTGGTTGTTGTTGAAGGTCATGGGGGGGCCTAATGGGACATTTTGACATTTCAAAGACTCTAGATATTCCTAAGGAGCATTTTCATTGGTCTCACATCAAGAGAGTTGTAATTAAGGTGTGTGAAACAAGAACTGTTTGTAAGAAGGCTAAGTCTACCATTAAACCACATGGTCTCTACATGCCATTACCTATTCCTCATGCACCATGAGAACATATTTCTATTGATTTTGTGCTTGGTTTACCTAGGTCTAGAGTAAAGATTCAATTCTTGTGGTTGTTGATAGTTTTTTAAAATGGCACACTTTATTCCTTGCTCAAAAGTTGATGATGCTCATAATGTTGCAAACTTATTCTTCAAAGATGTGGTTAGATTGCATGGAATTCCTAGAACTATTGTTAGTGATAGGGATGCCAAATTCTTGAGTTATTTTTGGAAGGTGCTTTGGGGATTGTTTTGAACTAAATTGTGGTTTTCCACTACATGTCACCCTCAAAACGAATGGCTAAACGGAGGTGGTAAATAACACCTTGGGAACCTTGATAAGAGCTGTAATCAAAAAGAATTTGAGGTTTTGGAACGAATGTTTATTTTTCATTGAATTTGCTTATCATTAATGTGTGCATTCTTCTACTCATTATTCTCCATTTGAATTGGTTTATGGAATTAACATTTTGACACCTCTAGATTTAACCCCTTTGCGTTTAAATGAAGTTTATAGCCTAGATGGAAAAAGGAAGGTTGAGATGATCACGAAGTTGCATGCCAAGGCAAAGGAGAACATACAAATGCAAACTCAAAAATATGCCAATCAACACAACAAAGTCAGGAAGGAAATGAAATTCAATGTTGGTGATTAGGTTTGGATTCACTTAAGGATGGAGATATATCCTCAATCTAGAAAGACAAAGCTTGAGCCAAGGGGAGATGGACCATTTCAAATCATAGCGAAGATCAATGATAATACTTACAAAGTGGATCTCCACGGTAAGTATAACATGACTTCAACATTCAATGTTATTGATCTTTCTCCTTTTGATGTAGATGGAGCTAATTTGAGAAAGAATCCTTTCGAGATGAGTGAACGGAACCGGATCCCAAATCCATGAGGAAAAGAATCCGGAGTCCCAGGATTTTTTAAAAAATTCTCACATTGGAGATCGAGAACGATACCTTTTGATGATTCATGGAGATCTTGTCCTGCGGAATTGATTTGGACGCCTTGATCTACTATGCAAAAGATCTTCTAATCTATTCCCTATGATAAGTCCAGGTGAACAGATGGGAATAGGAAAAGATGAATCTTATTTTCTAGAGTGGCAACTATAGAAACAAATTAAACGGAAGTATTGGAATTTTCTTTTCAGAAAATCACGTCTATTTTAACAGTAGGGTTCTGAAACCATTAATCCTAATTACTAGAAATAATAGGATATAAATGAATCCTAAAAAAACCTAATTATAGAATTGTGCTCCTATGGACCATAACCCAATAAGCCTCAATGTAATTAAATGTCCAATAATTATTTATTGGATCATGAACCGAAAATAATTATCCTTTCCCTTTAATTAAAAGACCCTTTATTTATTTTTAGTTCAAACCCAATAATAATTAATCTTATAGACCTAAGTCCAAATTAATTATAAGACTAATAAAAATAAATAGTCACTCATTATTTTATTTAAGCCCAATCAATAATTAATCTTATGGACCTAAATCCAAATTAATTATGTGACTAAATAAAATAAATCCTTTAGAATAAAATTAATTCCTCTTTACTTCTCATTTCAGAATGATATAAAATTATTCACAAACTATAGGGGTAGATTAGGGACCTTGAGACACAATGCTCGAGGCTCCATAAAATGACCAATATACGCTTGCTACATAATAGCAATATACTTAAGTCATTTTAAACATCTTCTATTATCACCATAAGAAGATGATGTACTCCAAGACACATTGTTGTAGAAACAGAAGGCTTGTTAAGATAAATCTCAACCCTTAGTTTTTTACCTACAGGTGCAATGACACATTTGCCCTTCTATGTAATACCCACCATTGAGCCTAGATCTTGCGTACTATCACCTTACTCAATAGCATCTACTATCCTTAGGTTTCTAGTTCTATTACCATTGAATCACAAGAATACTCACCAGAATAATATTCAATACAATAACAATTGTACTACCGAGGCCACGGATTTAGTGATCCAACTAAGAACAACGCACAAGAGGGCGACTAACCCATCTCATAAATGAAATGGCATAGAGACCCTATTGTATGAGTCTGTCTTAACTAACTAACTCCAACGACCTAACATACAAGGTTATTGATCTCCATAATGAGATCTCACCCATAGCATAGGGAACTAGCTTCACCAAACCACCAACCCATGCTCATGTCATAGGGATGTGTCCAAGCAGTAACAACAGTGATATTAGTTCTCTTTTCTTTGATAGTACCCTCAGAGAGTAATCATTGAATGGTCATGTTCTACACATACCAAATGTGCTAACACATACTTCTGGAGTACTACCCAATCAGTCACCTTACTTAAAGGAGACTAATGTGTTGTGACCTTTTTTCAATGGAACACCCAATTCCATTAATCGGCCAAGAACTAATTCCTTATGATTTAAACTTCCAGTGATCCGTACCTTACTATACTTAATGTCCCAACACACGGATCACCTATTTAAATCAATTTGGACCTTATCGCATGTTATGCTAATATTTATAAAATTGCTTATTAAAATTATAGTCTTTTACACTTTTTCTCAAAAAATGATAGCCTTTTTGGGCATAAATCCCAACAGTGAGAGGGAATGATGGTGATCTAATGACGCAATAAACAGGAATGAATAAATGGATAAACAAAAAAAAGAATTGGATATTGTGAAAACACACAAGCTTTCAGTTTAACGACAAAAGTCGACAAAAAATCACATTGTAAAAGCCTTTTTGTAACCAAGACAAAACGAAATATTTATAACCTAAAATCTAGCCCTGAACTTAATTGAAAATAAAAAGCCCTAAAAACATTGAAAGATCAAAAGTCAAAGTTGAGCCTATTCTAAGCTCGAGCTAGTCTGCATCAAAACTGATGCAATAAACAGCAACGAATAAACGGCTAAACAGAAAAAAGAACTGGATACTTTCAAGACATAGAACTTTTCAGTTTAACGACAAAAGTCGAATAAATCACATTGTAAAAGTCTATTTGTAACTAAGACAAAACGAGATATTTATAACCTAAAATTTAGCCCTAAACCTAATTGAAAATAAAAAGCCCTACAAACATAGAAAGCCCAAAAGTCAAAGTTGAGTATTCCGAACTTGGGCCAGATTGCATCATTCTCCCCGGCTAGGAAAAGATTCGTCCTTGAATCTTACACGTCTTCACTAGTTGCTTTATACTAGTACTTTTGACCTAACAGAACTCGAATTTAAAAAAATAAATAAAAATAAAATATATAAAAAAACCTAATAATTGGATCTAAAGAAAAATCACAACTTTTAGTTCGGATGAACAGTATTTGTGATGAATAGTTTACGATGAACAATAACCGAGAAACAGTGTCGCCTTAACAATATGACGACAACAGTGTTGGAAAACTCAAACTTAGGATCCTTTTTTTATTATTATTATTATTAATGATCCTTCAATCTGCCTGCTCGCCTAATCGGAAATCTTGATTTTCATGTCGAGATTCTGAAAGGAAGATTGTCTGCTAGGTCGTTCTACTCGATTACGCCCTCAGTTCAAAACCCCAAATGGATTGACATCTTCCCCCTCATCTTCAGATTCAATCTATGATTCCACCCCCTATTTAGTGTGAACGTCCAACCTAGCCTACGGCAGTTGCCGCTCCAAGTCTTGGATCCGCCTTCTCTATTGTTTGTTTCAATTTTCTGTAGGTCTTGTTGACGAGGCTGTTAGTCTTCCTTAGGAACGACTCCACATCCCCTTCCAGCACAACGCCGTCCACGACCGACACGATTATGTTCAACCGTTGGTGAAGGCAACTGAGTGCTCTAATACCAACTGATGCAATAAATAGAAAAGAATAAATGGCTAAACAGAAAAAAGAACTGGATATTTTGAAAAAACCCAAGTTTCAGTTTAACGACCAAAGTCGGAAAAATCACATAGTAAAAGCCTGTTTGTAACTAAGACAAAACGAGATATTTATAACCTAAAATCTAGCCCTAAACCTAATTGAAAATAAAAAGCCCTATAAACATAGAAAGCAGAAAAGTCAAAGTTGAGCCCATTCTAAGCTCGGGTCAGTCTGCATCATTCTCCTCGGCTAGGAAAAGATTCGTCCTCGAATCTGACACATCTTCACTAGTTGCTTTCTACTAGTTCTTTTGACCTAAAAGAACTTGAATTAAAATAAATAAATAAATAAAAATAAAATATATAAAAAAACCTAATAATTAGATATAAAGGAAAATCCCAACTTTTAGTTAGGATGAACAGTAATTGCGATGAACAATAAGCGAGAAATAGTGCCACTGGAACAGTAACGGTGAACAGTAGACGACAACAGTTTTGGAAAACTCAAACTTTGGATCCCTTTTTTTTTTTTTTCTTCAAGATCTTTCGATCTGCCTGCTCGCCTAATAGGAAATCTCGATTTTCATGCCGAGATTCTAGAAGGAAGATTGTCTGCCAAGTCGTTCTACTCGATTACGCCCTCGGTTCAAAACCCCAAGTGGATTTCCATCTTCCCCCTTATCTTCGAATTCAATCTCTGATTCCGTCCCCCTCCTTAGTCTGAATGTCCAACCTAGCTTGCGTCATTTGCCGCTCCAAGTCTTAGATCTGCCTTCTCTGTTCTTTGTTTTCGTTTTCTGCAGGTCTTGTTGACGAGGCTGTTCGTCTTCCTCAGGAATGACTCCGCGTCCAATCCAGCACAATGCCGTCCACAACCGACACGATTATGTTTAGCCATTGCTGAAGGCAACCTAGTGCTCAGATGCTAACTGATGCAATAAACAGGAACGAATAAACAATTAAACAGAAAAAAGAACTGGATATTATGAAAAAACATAAGTTTTTAGTTTAACGACAAAAGTCAAAAAAATCACATTGTAAAAGCCTGTTTGTAAATAAGACAAAATGAGATATTTATAACCTAAAATCTAGCAATAAACCTAATTGAAAATAAAAAGCCCAAAAGTCAAAGTTGTGCCCATTCCAAGCTCGGGCCAGTCTGCATTATCCAACACCTAAGATACCATGCGAACCAATTATAAGAACTAGAGCATCAAAATTGAGGCAAGCATTGACCACATTTATGCAAAGGAGAGAAGAAATGCTTCATTTCCCAACAATCTTTGAAGAACAACCATTAATGGATGAAGAGAAACCAAGGAAGGAATTTAACTTGTGAATGATAGAAGACATCAATAAGGAGTATACAATCAAAATACAAGCCCTTGGGAGCCTTGAAAATCAAGTTGGAGGTGAACGCTTGGAAAGAACTTGGCACGGTGCAAGAGGAATGTGGCTCGAAGATGGCACAAGCAAGCACTGGATGGCGCAAAAAAGCACCATCCACCTCTCCACAGTAAACCAAATGGTGTGGGAGGTGATCACTGGATTGCCATTGGAAATTCCAGTAGCCATCAGGCTCTCCATCCGATGGTGGCCTCTCTTGACCTGGCGTCGGATGCTCCTTTCCCCTATTTTTTCCTTAATACGATCTTGATGCTATTTGGACAATTCCACTTGATTTTATTGACTTTTCTTTGTCTTTTAAGCTATTTTAGAGGGTTAGCCAAGTCTTTAATCCTTCTTAGGGCTTCTTAGTGTTGAGACTATAAATAGTTCTCACATTTGTATTTTGGAAGACAAAACACTTTTTAATCAATTGGGAGAATCCTTTTGGATTGAACTCCTCTTTTCTTAAGTGTTCATCTAATAGCTCTTCTGAGGTTCTTGGTGAGACTCTTGAATTCTTTAATACTTGGCTAGGGTAATTGAATTAGATTGATGAAGTCCAAAGAAATAGATCATATTGGAAGACAATCATGGTCATTGGTAATCTAGCTTGAACCACTTATGAAGTCTTGGGAATGATCTCAAATGGGTGTGTCCTTGTTTGATTTTGAATGAAGAATCCGTGCTGAATTTGAGATCACATCAAACCCTATAATCTGGCAAATTTATGTCGATACTTTTTGGTGCCAATTGATGCACCAACTAGGTGGTCACATCTGTGCTGATTATCTACTCACAATCTGGTATTTGCGAGATTATAGGCTCAAATCATAAAATTTAGAGGATGATTTCCAGATTATCGTGAATATTCATCAAAAGCATTTGATGACTATTACATGTCAATTGCAATCAATGTTAAACAACTTGTACCTTATCTTCACACACAAAATGGTCAAACTAAATCATTTATTAAAAGTCTACAATTAATTGGTAGAGCATTACTTATGAGGTCTAACCTTCCTTCATTTGCTTGGGGACATGCTATATTACATGCAGCAACACTGGTAAGAATTAGACGGATAAGTTATCATACTTATTGCCCCTTGCAATTAACTTTTTGGTTGTGAGCCCAATAGTTCTCATTTGCGGATTTTTGATTGTGCAGTTTATGTGCCTATCACACCACCCCATTGTACCAAAATGGGTCCCCAAAGAAGATTGTGAATATGTATTGAATACGACACACCTTCTATTATTAAATATGTTGAGCCATCAATAGGTGATATATTTATTGCAAGATTTGCAGATTATCATTTTGATGAATGACATTTCCCAAAATTAGAGGGGGAGGAAAGATCAACTAAAAATGAAATCACTGGGAAAGTATTATTAGATTTCCTGGATCCTTTTTCAAAATAATGTAAATTACAAGTTCAAAGAATTATACATTAGAAAAAAAAATTTCAAATCAATTACCGAATGCATTTAGTGCCTCAAACAAAGTTACTAAATCTCATATTCCTGCAAAAAATGTTCCGTTTAAAATTTATGGCCCCAACGGGCAAATTACAAGTGCTAATGAGACTAAAGCACACTTGAAATGTGGCAGACCTCTCGGTTCTAAAGATACAAATCCTCAAATGAAAAGACTATTGAATAAAAATCATGGAGTCAAAGATTGATAAGCTCCAAGGTCATGTTAATAACAAAATTCAACTTCCTGAAAAAGTTTCTCTTGTAGAACTAGCTCCTGAACAGCATGTTCTAAAAGAGAATGAAACTATAGAAAATTCAGTCACTTTTGTCATTACAGGAAAAAGATGGTACCGAAGAAAAATAACTATTGATAATGTCTTAACATATAATGTAGCACTTGATATTATGGAAGAATGAGAGGATCATGAATCTAGATAAGTTGATGAATGTCAACATAGAAATGATTGGCAAAAATAGACATATGTCATCCAATCTGAATTCTATTCTTTGGCTAAAAGAAAATTTTTTTGAGCCTTAGTCCGAACGCCTAAAGGTCTAAAGCCAGTTGGATACAAATGGTATTTGTGAAAAAAAAAAATGAGAAAAATGAAATAGTAAGATATAAAGCTAGACCTATAGCCCAAGGATTTTCAAAATGACTAAGACTTGATTATAATGAAACATATTCACCAGTAATGGATGGGATTACATTTAGATACTTGGTGAGTTTAGTAGTTCTTGAAAAACTTGATATCTGTCTAGTGGACGTGATCACTGCTTATTTATATTCCCATAGATAATGATATATTCATGAAAATCCTAAAGGGGTTAGCATTCCTTTTGCATCCAAATCAAATCCAAGAGAATTTTATTCCACTAAATTGCTTAAGTCTTTGTATGGGCTCTGGCAATTTGTATGTATGTGGTATAAACGTCTTAGTGATTGTTTCATTAAAGAAGGTTAGACTAATGATCCAATATGTCAATGTGTTTTCAGAAAAAGGAAAAGATTGCAATTATTGCAGTATATGTTGATGATCTAAATATGATTTGAACTCCAGAAGAGCTCCAAAATGCAGTTGCATATTTGAAGAAAGAATATGAGATCAAAGATTTTGGACAAACTAGATTTTGCCTTAGTTTGCAGATTAAACACTTAAGGGGTCGACTATTTGTCTACCCAGCTACTTATACCCAGAAAGAATTGAAGCAATTTTGTATGGATAAATCGCATACATTGAGTACTCCAATCGTAGTTCGATTACTTGATCCTTCCAAGGATCCTTTTAGACCAAGAGAGGAAAATGGGGAGATTCTTGGCCCCGGAGTACCAAATCTCAATGCAACTGGTGCACTTATATATCTTGCTAATTGTACAAGACCAGATATATCATTTTCTGTAAATTTATTACCAAGATTTAGTTCCTCTCCTACAAGGCGCCATTGGAATGGCATAAAGCAATCATTTCGTTGTCTCCAAGGAACCATTGATCTTAGCTTATATTATTCATATGATTCTCGACCTGAATTGACTGGTTATGCCGATGTTGGGTACTTATCTGACCCACATAAAGAAAGGTCACAGATTGGATATTCATTTACATGTGGTGGTGTAGCCATTTCATTTCAATAGCTGCCACATCTTCAAATCATGCCAAAATAATAGAAATTCATGAGGCCAATCAAGAATGTATTTGGCTAAGATCCATGACCCATTATATCCAGAAAAATTTCATGTTGTCTCTTGAGAAAGGGAATCCTCCGATCATATTATATGAGGATAAAGTAGCATGTATTGCACAATTAAATGGAGGAAATATTAAAGGAGATAGAATGAAACACATTTCGCCAAAATTCTTCTTTACTCATGATTTGCAAAAGAATGGTGAAATTGAAGTGCAACAAATTAGATCAAGTAATAATTTGACAGATTTTTTTACCAAGGCATTACCGACAACAGCATTTGAGAACTTGGTGAAAAACATTGGAATGTGTTAGTTATTAGATCTCAAATGATCATTGAATTAGGGGGAGATAAAAACACAAAAATAGTGTACTCATTTTCCTTCACGAGGTCTTTTTTTTTTTTTTTTCCAATAGATTTTTCACCTAGTAAGGTTTGACGAAGCATATTCTGGGTGTAATAATAGACATATAAGGGGGAGTGTTATGGAATAAATGGATGTCTATTCATTGGACTATTATTTACCTATTTTGGATTTAAGTGTGCTTCCATGCAGCTCCATGTCCAACTCTCCGATATTATAAAAAATTGTTACAACAAATAATAGTGGTTTATAAATAAGGTTCATTAATAGTTACGATTAATATGGTTAATTAATTATTACCATTAATGAGTTATTTATAAAAGTTCATCTTCGTTTTTTTTTTTTTTTTATAGCAACAAATAGAGGTTTACTCCACCTCAATGTAATACAAAAACATTCTGAGAGAAAATGAAAACTCTCTAAATTGACCAATAAAAGAATTGTTCCTATTTGTCTATTTCTCTCTATTTTTGTATTTATTTTACAACATTTATAAATATTTTTAGATATGTGTAGTTGATAGTTTTTTTATTATTTGAAGTTGAAAACACAAATTCCTATACTTTTGGAAAGGAATCACTATTTTTTATAAACCAATTATAACTATTCCATAGAAATTCCTATTCTTAGGAGTCAATGGAACCAAGCATATAAATACTAATTCTATGGAATTGATTATGTGATATCCCACCTCGTAGGCTTGATTTTATATATATATATATAGATAGATAGATAGATAGAGTATATATATATATATATCCAAATTAATCAAGGTCTTTTTGGGCCCAATTTGTTGGAGTCTTGTGTCCTTTTTATTTTTTTAAAGGTCATAATTGGTAATAGTTTAAGGGTTTATTTTTTTTAGAACCTTGAACGTTCTGTAAATTGCAAATGGAACAAAAGGAAATTTCAGAGACAGACCAGAGTTTTGTCACACCGGAATCATGACAATAGGGGTATGGTTAAACATAATCTTATTGATAGAGATCAAGCTCTATCAATGCCTCCGAGACCTAAAACAAGATCAAGGGCATCTAGGATGAAGAGGTCATTGGTAACATTCATACAAAATCAAGAGGAATTACTTGACTTTGAAGTCATCTTCAAGGAGATGAAGTCGAATGAAGAAGAAACAAGGAAAAATAAAGAACAAGGCATTGGGGACCTTAAAAGTCAAGTTGGGAAGCCAAGGAAGGCTTGGAAGGAAGTTGCCATAGAATGATGTCCATCTTGATAAATTGGTGAGTTCTAGCATATGTGAGGAGTATGCTCTTATTCATTTTATACATATGTTTGATGCTTGTGATAGAGGGCATGTATATGCTATGTTAAGGGGTTATGTATTGAGTTTGTTGTGCTTGAATACAAGACTTAGAGAACCTTTACTTCATGGTTTATGGGGTCATACACCAATGGGATTTATGTCTTATACTTTGAATGATTGACTTTGGTTTCTTTAGTGCTTTAATGAGCTTGTATTCCTTGTCTGTGATGTTTCGTCTAATGAGCTTACGGAAGATGGGAAGGAATACATATCTATCAAAGAGAAATCACCACCTTTAAAGAAAGGCATGGTAAGGCTTTATCAAGTTCTATCTTCCATAAAGGATGGCTTGGAGTTACTTAGTAAGTATTCTTTTGATCCTTCAATCCATATTAGTGATCATTCTCTTTTCTATGTAGGACTTGAAGATTCGAGGACGAATCCTCTTGAGATGAGGGGGAATGATGGAGATCAAGGAACATGTATGGCATGGGAGATTTCATGGAAGATTTCATATGAAGATGCTTATGAAAGGAAGAAGATTATGTACAAGAACTTGTATTTCAAATACAAGGATGGAAGATCACGGTTGAAGAAAGACTTGATGGAGAATATTCAAGGACTTGATGAACTTATGGAAATTGATCTTGACCATGATTGGATGTTCTTGTACAAATAGCAATACTTCAAGTATAAGCATGACATTTTGAAGCTGAAAGAAGCAATGTGGGCATTGATGCAACATAAGGAAGAACTACTTGATCTTGAAGCAATGATGAAGGGAGCTACACTTGATCAAGCTGAGCCAACAAAGAAGATGTTCCATGTTTGCAACATTAAAGGATATGAGGAGTTTGAAGGCATGCAAAATGTGCCTAAAAGACCCTAGTTAGATTAAACAAAGAGTGCACGTTGAGGGCAATGCAAGGTAGGGAACAAAGGGTGAAAGAAGAAGCAAGGTCGGCTGGGACAGAGGCATCCAACACCTGCTCAAAGGAAGGACTAGAGGCTTCATTTTGGTAGCCATTTGGCACCCCATTCAGTGCACATCCAATGCCTGATGGCCCCTAGCAACTCCGACATTTTTCTTTTTCTTTTTTTTTTTTTTTGCTTTCGTCTTGTTATTTTTTATATGGTTTAGTTTAATCATGTCTTTGAACCCTACCCATGAATTATTATGTTATTTTAGGGCTTTGGAACTATATATAGTTATTATCTTTGTAAGATATTAACCAATAATTTTACAAACAACATGATAATGTGTTTTGAATTAAACATCCGTTCTTCTTCAGTGTCCTTCCAAGACTCTTCTAGGGTTCTTAGTCTAACTCTTGAGTTCTTCAATACTTGACTAAGGTAATTGAATTTAATTGATGAAATTCAAACTAATTGGACATATTGGAAAACAATCATGTTCAATTGGTATCTAGCTTTAACCTCTTAATGAAGTCTTCGGTTGATCTCAATTAGGTATGTCATTGATTGACTTGAATGAAGAATTCCTTTCAATTTTGAGATCACATCAACTTGCCACCCCTAGTAGCCCCAGAAGAGTCGTTTCAACTCTTCCCCTCATACTTCCATACGTTAGAAATAGAGAATCTAGACACATATCAATGTTGTGATAGATGATAAAAGACAATTCCAATATTGTTTCCAAGCTTATGGTGCATGCCTAAGAGGTTTTAATTAAATTTAATAGGCCAGTGATATGCATTGACGCAACAAATTTGAAGGGATGGTTTAAGGTACCCTATTGATCACAACATGTAAAGATACAATGAACATTTTAGATAATCCACTCTAACAATACAATTTTTAATTAGTACAACCCATATCTACTCAAAAAAATCAATATGGGTATATAAACATTCCATAACATTTTCATTCATTATTCTTTAATGATCAGATATACAGGCTGGCATTTGGGATTTGTCACGTTGAAGACTTCGATTCCTGATCGCTGTTTCTTTCTCATCTTCAAGATGCAACTGGATGTAGTCCCGATGGACTGATGTTTGTTTCAAACGACAACCCAAGTATCCCGAGGGAAGTAATGCATGTTTATCCAAACAATGAGGGGTCACGTGGGTTAGTTTTTATCACCTAAAGAATCAATTTAAACTATCATTTCCAAATCCACTGCCAATATCTCTATTCACCCATGCGACCAATTCTTACAAAGAGGCTGAGTGTATTAGGCACATGGCAAAGATACAGCAATAAAACAAGGATGCATAAGACCAGCCCATAAACAAGGATCTAGAGAAATGGGATAGTGTGAAATTTCCGCTTAAATAATACACATGGATGACATCAAACATTGCAGAATCAATGAATTAAATATTTCTTTAGGCTCGTAAAATGCATATCACAGTCCTAATTGAATTCATCAAAGACAGGTGCATCAAATGGTTCCACGAGAGCTGTGGCAAGGCCGGCTGGTCTAACACCCATGAGACGCTAGAAGTTGAAAGACATTTTCACACTAGGAGAATTTCGTCATACAAATTGATTGTCTTAGATAGTTATAAGAAAGAGAAAGTGTATTTAGTGATTAAACGTATACGTGTGGCATGTTTCAATTGTTGTCCCTTCCCCACCAAACATGCCCTGGCTACCTTAAGGTATGGTTTGAATCCTATTCTCTTGTTTGTGATTTTTTTTAAAACATTTTATGCATTGTTTGAGTTAGTGTTAGGTTGATTGAGTTAGTATGGGTTGTTTAATGTTTCACTTATGGGTCATATTAATGGTGTTACAAAGTTGATGAGTTCACGGCTAAGTATTATAAGGCTTCGATATTAGTTGGAGCATATTGTGGGTCTACCAAACCCATGCCACACCCACATGATTGGAATGTATCAGAACATGTTAAAACCCAGATTATCTGACAACAATCGAACAAGAAAAAAGAAACATGGGATGTTTTGCATGATCACTCACAATTTTAGCCTAACTTGAATTGCAATTCAAAACCAAAAGTAAAAGAGAAGGAATTCGCTGCCTGGAATAATGTCGAAAAACAAAGCTTTTTCCTCAAACTAAGACAAAACAAAATATTTATAACCTAAATCTACCTTAAACCTAATTGGAAAACAATTCGCTAAACCTAATTGAAAAACAATTTGAAAAAAAATTACCAAAAATACCCTTAAAATATACCAAAAATCCGAAAAAACATAAAAAGTGTCTGAAAATCCATCAAGATAATCCTGGATGGCCGAAAAACTACATCATTACGAAGTAATAAGTATTGCTAAGCGGCCCATTTCCAGTCATCTAGTCAAGTTTCAACCCATTCGAAGACAGTAGGTCTGACCCGCATCCCGAGGTAGAAGGTCCAAATCAATCCGGATCAAGCTCGTTTTCCTTGCAGTCGCTTGGACCTTTTGGGGGCTCCCCGGCATGGGCTCGGCCGGTGTAATCTGGTGGTCCAAAATGCCCTATCCATCTTGGACGATGTCCTCATCAGAAGACCAAGGACTAGAAGAATCTCATCAACCAATGAGTTTCAAAAGCGACGGAAATATGCATTGTGTCATGTCCTTGGACATAATAGACAGACATACCCAATACCATTCAAAGGGCAGCAAAATGTGAGGAACACTGCAAATAGTAGTCAACCCTGCAAGGACTGTGATGGTGCGCTAAGGCCTGCAGACCTACTAAAAATGCAAGCAAGTTGGACACACAAGGAGACGATGCACACAACCAAATGCCTAACCAGATATGCCAAAAGATGGGACATGTTAAGTTGCAATTAAATGATCACACAAATCCCATTTTTTCTATGGAGCCACAATTTATTTTGATATTAGTTGCACAGTGTGTTGATTCAAATTTTCTGTGTTGCTATATGAGCTATTCAGACTTGTATTCTTTCTTCTTAGATGATCTCTCATAAAGAATTATGGGCATGGGTAGGGCTGGCAATGGGGCAGGTTTTTTAAAATCCAAACCTAACCTATTTGTTCTAGAGGGCCTGTAGGACCCGCCATCACCTTTACCACATGGGACAACTTGACCCAAACCCATTCTGCCCAGTAAGACCTGCCCTGACCCAATTTTAATACTAAACAAAAGTTATGGAAAGCTACAAAAATTAAACCCATGCCCTTTGGAATGATAGATAAAGCATTTACCAACTCATCCAACTTAAATGATGTGCATAATTTTTCATTCTAACATATATAACAATGGTTCACTCAAAAGTATATTTATTCTAATTATAAACATAAATATAACAATTCAACTCATTATTTCCATGATCCATAATACACTTAGCACATAATTTAAACCACCAAAAAAAAATAAAAAATCATATGCCATATTTTGAAGTAAATTTAATCTTATAGCATGCACTACCTCTTCATTAAATTTTTAAATATCTTGAATTTGCAGTTTTAATTTTCATATCCTCAAACTAATCCTATATAATAACATTTTTAAAAATTTAATAAAGCATTGACATTTATTTGAATACAAGTGGATGGAGAAATTGAATATATGACTATATATAAGTTTAAAAAAATATAAAAACATTTTCATAAAAAAAAAAGGATAAAAATGTATATTAACCATTTAAATAGTGTGAAAGCAAACCATCTCTATATATAACTCCAAAAGATAAAATGAAAGTGTCTTTTGGGAGTTTTACATCAATAGTTTTTTATTCGACAAAAGTATATTACATTAATCCACTTAATAACATAGTTAAAGGGAGATTGGCTAATTCGATACCCAAAGTTATGTCCAAAGTCAATAATGGTACCTATTGTTTTTTTTTTTTTTTTGTTTTTTTTTTTCTGCCAAATGAGTACCCAAACCACTTTTCAATGTCCAAATACTTCCAAACCCTTTCCGACTTATTTTCGACCAAGATAGCATGCGTTCATAATGTGGTTAACTTTTTTTTAGGGAGAATCGTTGATTTGGTACCCATTATTTTTCATATTAGTCGATTAAATATCCAAACTTTCAAATTATAAGTTATTTAGGTATTTATTTAGCAAAAAAAAATGCAACAAGTATTAATCCTGAATTTAGAAATAATATTAGGTACCAAAATGACCAATACATTTTATTTTAGTCAGAAATATGTCGAAAGGGGTTCGGAAGTATTAATTTGAACATTCAAAAGTTGTTTGAATACTCAATTGGTAAAAGAGAGAAAAAAAAAAACTAAAGGTGCCAATATTGATTTTCGACATAACTTTGGATAGGATACCAAATTGGCTATTCAACCTATAGTTAAATGATATTTAAAAGGAATAATTTCATTAAAGGATAAATAGAATTAGTTTGAATAATAAAATATTATATTATATAATATAATATACTATCAATTATTTAAATAATATACATATATCTTTGTTGATAATACATATGCAATAATTAATTATTTTTTGGATAAAACAACATATTATAATGTATTAAGAAATGTTCTTTAATAACATTGAAAAAAATCACTTTGACAAAGATAGATAGAAGCATAATAATAATAATAATAATAATAATATACTTTTAGCATTTAAATCATTTATATGTAATTTATCTTATGTGTCTGATTTACATAATTTATTAGTCTTTGAAAGAGGAAAAAAAAGCATATTACATGATATTAAAAACTTTGTTAAGTATTTTTTATTTTTTATTTTTGGCAAACACAGACCTATGATGGCGGAGGGTTTGGTAGACCCCTATTTGTTTATTAATAAAAAAATAAAGAATAAAGAATAAAGAATACAAGAAAGGGGATGAAATAAGCCTCACTCTGTCCGTACGTACAAACAAATCCACTTGTGTCACAATTAAAAGAAGCATTAAAAGAAGGTACAATATGCAGACTGAGGAAACTCTATACGCAGGGGTATAAAGAGAGAAGAATTTGCACATAACATTTCATTAAATTAATTAGTTAAACCAATTTTATAGAACCACTTCCACTAAAGGATAAAAATAATTAGTTTGTATATGAGCTATTCTTTGTGTTGCTATATGAGCTATTCAGACTTGTATTCTTTCTTCTTAGATGATCTCTCATAAAGAATTATGGGCATGGGTAGGGCTGGCAATGGGGCAGGTTTTTTAAAATCCAAACCTAACCTATTTGTTCTAGAGGGCCTGTAGGACCCGCCATCACCTTTACCACATGGGACAACTTGACCCAAACCCATTCTGCCCAGTAAGACCTGCCCTGACCCAATTTTAATACTAAACAAAAGTTATGGAAAGCTACAAAAATTAAACCCATGCCCTTTGGAATGATAGATAAAGCATTTACCAACTCATCCAACTTAAATGATGTGCATAATTTTTCATTCTAACATATATAACAATGGTTCACTCAAAAGTATATTTATTCTAATTATAAACATAAATATAACAATTCAACTCATTATTTCCATGATCCATAATACACTTAGCACATAATTTAAACCACCAAAAAAAAATAAAAAATCATATGCCATATTTTGAAGTAAATTTAATCTTATAGCATGCACTACCTCTTCATTAAATTTTTAAATATCTTGAATTTGCAGTTTTAATTTTCATATCCTCAAACTAATCCTATATAATAACATTTTTAAAAATTTAATAAAGCATTGACATTTATTTGAATACAAGTGGATGGAGAAATTGAATATATGACTATATATAAGTTTAAAAAAATATAAAAACATTTTCATAAAAAAAAAAGGATAAAAATGTATATTAACCATTTAAATAGTGTGAAAGCAAACCATCTCTATATATAACTCCAAAAGATAAAATGAAAGTGTCTTTTGGGAGTTTTACATCAATAGTTTTTTATTCGACAAAAGTATATTACATTAATCCACTTAATAACATAGTTAAAGGGAGATTGGCTAATTCGATACCCAAAGTTATGTCCAAAGTCAATAATGGTACCTATTGTTTTTTTTTTTTTTTTGTTTTTTTTTTTCTGCCAAATGAGTACCCAAACCACTTTTCAATGTCCAAATACTTCCAAACCCTTTCCGACTTATTTTCGACCAAGATAGCATGCGTTCATAATGTGGTTAACTTTTTTTTAGGGAGAATCGTTGATTTGGTACCCATTATTTTTCATATTAGTCGATTAAATATCCAAACTTTCAAATTATAAGTTATTTAGGTATTTATTTAGCAAAAAAAAATGCAACAAGTATTAATCCTGAATTTAGAAATAATATTAGGTACCAAAATGACCAATACATTTTATTTTAGTCAGAAATATGTCGAAAGGGGTTCGGAAGTATTAATTTGAACATTCAAAAGTTGTTTGAATACTCAATTGGTAAAAGAGAGAAAAAAAAAAACTAAAGGTGCCAATATTGATTTTCGACATAACTTTGGATAGGATACCAAATTGGCTATTCAACCTATAGTTAAATGATATTTAAAAGGAATAATTTCATTAAAGGATAAATAGAATTAGTTTGAATAATAAAATATTATATTATATAATATAATATACTATCAATTATTTAAATAATATACATATATCTTTGTTGATAATACATATGCAATAATTAATTATTTTTTGGATAAAACAACATATTATAATGTATTAAGAAATGTTCTTTAATAACATTGAAAAAAATCACTTTGACAAAGATAGATAGAAGCATAATAATAATAATAATAATAATAATATACTTTTAGCATTTAAATCATTTATATGTAATTTATCTTATGTGTCTGATTTACATAATTTATTAGTCTTTGAAAGAGGAAAAAAAAGCATATTACATGATATTAAAAACTTTGTTAAGTATTTTTTATTTTTTATTTTTGGCAAACACAGACCTATGATGGCGGAGGGTTTGGTAGACCCCTATTTGTTTATTAATAAAAAAATAAAGAATAAAGAATAAAGAATACAAGAAAGGGGATGAAATAAGCCTCACTCTGTCCGTACGTACAAACAAATCCACTTGTGTCACAATTAAAAGAAGCATTAAAAGAAGGTACAATATGCAGACTGAGGAAACTCTATACGCAGGGGTATAAAGAGAGAAGAATTTGCACATAACATTTCATTAAATTAATTAGTTAAACCAATTTTATAGAACCACTTCCACTAAAGGATAAAAATAATTAGTTTGTATAACACAAATGTAATACATAAAATAGCATATAGTATTTTATAGAACACCTATGTTATTCATTATTTATATAAATTAATGTTTTTTAATATATCTTAATAAATTGTCCTACAATATATTAATTATAATTTATACTATTTTTTCAAAAATTATTGGTCTTCAATATACATATAAAAAATAGCATAGGCTTGGACAAGTCAAGGCGAGACAAGTTATTTCAAGTCAGGGCAAGCCAAGTCAGATCAGGTCAAAACTTGCGGGACAGGTCTCTAGGTAGACCCAAGCTCGACCTGCCTCACGACAAGAATTGAAAATTGAAACCCATATCGTCTCCATCCTTAAACAAGTCGAGTAAAACCAGCTCCAAACAGGTCAGATCATTTTGCCATCCCTATTTATGGGTTGTTTAGACTTGTGTTCTTTCTTCTTAGATATTCTCTTATAAAGACATATGGATTGTTTATGGTGTGTTGAATGGGTTGTTCAAAATTGTAGTCTTTCTTCTTAGACGTTGGCTAGTAAAGGTGTATGATTTTTTTTCACTCTTTATGGGTTGTTTTATGGCCCGTTTATGGTTTGCTCAGACTTTATTCTTTCTTCCTAGACATTCTTTCATAAAGACAATTGGGTTATTTTTTACAATATATAAGTTGTTTTATGGGTTGTTCAAACAAGTATTCTTTCTTCCTAGACGTTCTCTTGTAAAAACATATGGGTTGTTTACCCTATATGAATTGTTTTATGGCCCATTTATGGGTTGTTCAAATTGGTATTCTTTTTTCTTAGACATTCTCTCATAAAGATGTATGAGTTGTTTGTTACTCTATATGGGTTGTTTATGGTGTGTTGAATGGGTTGTTCAAAATTGTATTCTTTCTTCTTAGACGTTGTCTCGTAAAGATGTATGGGTTGTTTTTTACTCTGTAGGGTTGTTATTTGGGTTGTACAAACTTGTATTCTTTCTTCCTAGATGTTCTCTCTTGAAGACATATGGGTTGTTTTTTTTACTCTATAGGTTGTTTTTTGGCCCATTTATGGGTTGTCCAAAATTGTATTCTTTCTTGTAGGCATTTTCTCGTAAAGACGTATGTGTTGTTTTTCACTTTGTATGGATTGTTTTATGGTTTGTTTATGGGCTGTTCAGAATTGTGCATTCCCGGACACTATCATAAAGACCTATGGGTTATTTTTAGACATATATGTTGTTTTAACGCGATGTGGGTTAATATAGCAAATTCTATATCAAATAGGATCAAACTTGACTTCATACGTTTCCATCCCTAACCATAAAAAGACTGAACAAAAAACCAAAAAAGATTATCCGTCAACACCATCTATTTTCTTTCTCCTATTGCGTAGACTTTTAAAGCAAGATCTTCTTTAAAACCATCGACCTTTTGGGCCTTGAAGTCAGCTAGCTCACTAATAGGGGTGGAAACATGTCAAGCTTTTCACTTAACAAGCTCTGCTTGGTAGTTTGTCATCTATCCTGTATCCTTTTACAGGTAAAAAATTATGCTTGAGCCTGATCTACAGCCTGTTTCAAAAGCCTACCAATTTTAAACCTATTTACAATATTAATATCATAACTTAAAATACCAATATCTAATTATCATAACCAAAATAACAAATTTAATCAAAATTAAAATTAAGCAATCTAAACAATTCAAAACATACCATAAAACATGAATAACAATAATCCCAAATGCAAAAGCTAACAACAAAGACTACAAGTCTACAATTAAATTACAAATTACAAGTCTTAACAATTCAAACCACGACGATAAGTAGTTCCAAGATCAAATCTTCAAAGTAATTTCTTCTTCTTGTTCATACACCTTCAAAACTAGAAAAAAAATCAAATATATTAGTAGGCTATAGCATAATTCAACCCATAATAGGAAAAGACATTGTTTTAACAAATGAAATAATAAGTAATACTGAAAATAAAAGTAATTTTTACCCTTGGTTTTTTCTTTAAACCATACTTGTTTCTAAGCCAATCTCCACCACAAATGAGTGCTTCAATTGATTCATTAGTAACTTTTAATCCAGAACTAAATGTTGACTCAGATGCCACAGTTGAGATCGAAATAGCTAAAATGTAAGCAACAATTTTACATAAAATCTTGTACATTAAACTATTAATTTTCCACCATTCCAAGGCATGAAAAGAGTTGGAATTACCATTAGGAACATATATACCCTCCTTTAGGTGAACTTCCAATTCTGATTTCATTTGATGAATTGCTTCTTTTCACGAACAATGCTCATGATTTGATCAAATCCTATCACTATTGAAACACTAGTCACATTAGAAGAAACGTTACCATCAATATCCATTTCATGACTTGTAGTTGTCACATGTCAACATACTCATTATACATTTATTCCAAAGCACCAATCACTTTACCCATATTCTCAGAAGCTATATAATCAGCTTTATAAATTAGAGGAAAGCAACACTTAACCACATGCAATTTACACCTAGGATCTTCAACACTTGCAAAAG
>JAOXNR010017713.1:0-27576 GCA_028571225.1 Parsonsia alboflavescens
TCTCGTTCATGGCTGTGATGGACTTCAGCATATGTAGTTGATCCTGAAGGTCCTGGAGTGGTCATGAGGATTCCTGAGACGTCCATCTTTTCTTCTCCGGATTCAGTTGACTTGGTAAGGTTTTCTGAGGATGTTTCAGACATGGATATGCCACTGGGGTCTGTTGAAACGTCATCAGACTGGAGACTTTCACTTGAATCATCGGAGTGAGTTTAAACTTCATCAGACACTGAATCTTCCTTTGAATCTTCGGAGGGTGTTGAAGTTTCATCGGGCTCATGGTCTTCCACGGAGGCTGTAAGAATTCTGTCTGGTTGGAAAGACTCCGTGAGTTGTGGAGGACAATCTGGCAAGGCTGTATCAGTCTGTCCTGTAGATTTTGTCGGAATGATTGGATCAGATTGCCTTTCAAAACTCGTTAGAGTGACCGGGTCGGATTGCCTTGCAAAGTCTATTGAAGTGGCCGGGCTAGAGTACTTTGCAAAGTTCGTTGGTGTGAAAGGATCAGGTTGTCTGGTTGAGACTGGTCCTTGTTGGACCGAAGCCTTAAAGTCTTCATTTCTTGGAGATTGACGCTGGACTTCATCTGAATAGACAGGTGCCTTCGCTTTGTCTTTACAAGAATGTCTGGAATTTTTTGGTCAGATGGCCTCGGCCTGGTATGCTTCTTCTTTGTTGTTGGAGGAACATATGGATGCTCCTTCGCCCAGTTTACCCAAAATTCTGAGTCTGGCATGCTATAATCAACAATCTTCTCCGCTCTGGGTAGGACAGAGCTTCGTGGTCTACCAAAAAGTGGAGTTGGCGTGTGGAAGGTTGGCCGATTATTGGGGATGCCGAGCATGGAGAAGCCTTCTGATGGAGATAAAGGAGCCGGGGCTGCCCGAGGCTTTCTCAATTTGTAATTTTTGAGTTGTCTCTTCGAGTCTCGGATTTCATGTCATTTGTCGTCAAATTCACTGCAGTAGATGGTGCCGGTCTGAATCATCTCTTTGAGGTCTCGATCAAGAGTGTTGTATCTGTTTACCATGTCGAGGTAGAGCTTCTTTACGTGGTCAATCTTTTTCTCAACTTGGTTGACTCGATCATCTATTCGTGTCAGGACACGATTCTGAGCAATAGCATTGTCAGTCTGCCAATTGAGGACTTCTTCAGCTTGGTTGAGAGGAACATGTCTCCCGTATTCATCAACTGTCTTCTGAGATAAGTAAGGTCGGGAGGTTCATCTTTCTGGCTCGTTCTCTCTCCTTTCCAATGGTGGAAAGTCTGAAGCATAGGTACTCCTGGAGGGTTGGTTCATCTTGCATGGTATAGGAGTTGACCTGCTTTGTGTGATTTTCTCTGATTTCTTACGGCAAGATGATGGTCTGTGATACTCCGTCTTCTGTCTTAAAATCTTCTTAATGGACTGATAGATCGATGGAGGATTTTCTTTTGCCATCGGTAGTAAGGCTGACCTTCTAGGATGAGGGTTGTAAAAATCTTCAAAGCTTGTAAAAGGCCTTGGAACAGTCATTGCCGCCGGCTTGCCTTCATCATCATCGGGTGAGGTCATCTGTTTGAACATCTACCGGATTTTCTTTTGGACCGCCTCTTTATGTTTGGAACTTCATCTTCCTCATCTGAGTTGTCTTCTTCACACGAGCATTCGGGATCACAGAGACCAGATCTAGGGCATCCCAAATGAAATGACCGTTGATATGGGATGTATAACTTGGTTCCGCCAAGTGGTCAAAGGAGGATATCGGTACCTTCTTTTGCATGCTTTGATCTCCTCGGTCGTATGGTTTGAGCATCAATTGTGTGAAGATCTATCCGGATTCATCCTTCTGAGGAACTTTAAATGAAGTCTGGACACGTCCGTCAGGGAGCCTTTGGAAGGCTGATGCCGTTGCTTGGACTGGTTCTTGTTGTCGGTAAAGATTCTCATAATTGGTAATCCATTCTACGGGCATGAGTTTCTGGAGATCTTCTCTTCTGATCTACCTTGGAATTTCGACCAAGGTAGGGACTTCAGTGGCTGAGTTTGCCAGGATCATTAAAGCATCTGGAGATCCGCTGTTGTGTAGATCTAAGCCATGGTTCTGAAGTCGATAGATCATCTGATGATGCAGAGTAGCCATCATCGAGGTAGGAGTGAGAGATGTGCCGGTGAGTTGGAGTGGAACCTTCAGGGACGAGCACAAGTTCGGTTCTTGGAGAGATATGGCATAGTTAGGGAACAGTGTCAAGAAAACACTTCCCGAGTTAAGTGTAGTAATTACCGTGCCAATAACTGCCTGCTCATAGCTGAGCAATCTTGAATCCAGAAGTGCGATTCGGGCAGTAACTAGGTGGCCTTTCCTTCCGCCATAGCTGAGGACAAGTTTGACGTCACCAAGATGAAGGTGTGTGTACCCTTCAGCTCTCCATTGTGCTATCATCTCTGGAAGTATGTTAAGGGTAACATACTATTCTTTGGAGGAGTATGGAATGTTGCATTGGTCAAGCTTTGAGGACTGGACATACTCCTTTGTCTTCGGGACTGTAGATTAGAGTAACTTTCGGATAGATCTAATACCTGGAGGAAAGGATCCTCTCTTTCTGTAAATGTTTTATGGACTCATTAGAGGAGGGACTGACGGAGACCGACTCTGGAATAGTAGAATATTCAACAAGACTACCTATGTTTGCAGAATGTAAAGAACGCTTAGGTAAAGAAAAAGAACTGGAAATATTAACGAGCTAGGAACTGGAACTGGAACCTGGAATATTTTCCATGGCTGTTTCCTTTCTCTCCCTACTCTCTCTTTGTCATCCCTCTAGAGTCTAAAAATCCTTATTTCTTCCCCCCCTGCAAAACGAAAGTTGGCATACCGGAACGCTGCGTTCTGGCTCTGATACCAACAGGGTTCAAGAACCTACCCCTGTACAAGGCTTATGAGTACTTCTCTTTTCCCCTAGGCACCCTCCCTGGCTAAGCGGGTACTTCTCTGTTTCCTCTAACTCGCCACTCAAGGGATGGTACTTGCTCTAATCTATGGCTGTTATAGAATCACGTATAACCGGGGATTACTATCAGGGTTCATAGACTCTTTTAGGAATTCGAAAAGATTTCGGGAGAGAGCAATGAAAGGCTTAGAACTCCATTGAAAGGAAAACACTCATCATATTATTGCTCGGAAATATTTACAGTAGACACTATACATGACTATAGTAGACACTCTAAGTAAAACATAGAACTCTCGACTAGCTTTCTATTCTATACTGAAACTAACCTATTCAACTTGATTTGTTGATCGAACTTTATTTGACTTTTTTCTTTTTCTTTTTTTTTTTTTTATTGAACTAAGCCTTGCCTGTCCTTAAGGATCAGATGTCATGCCAATTTATAGATGGTAATGGCCGACTTACAACGTTCTTTCGGACAAATCACAATACTTGCTCAAATATAATACGTAAGTAAACATGAAACGGAACGTACACCTAATACAATACGGAAATGAAATGCAAGACACGTAATACAAACTGAAAACCCTATAAGACACGTAACAAATAATGCAAATAAGACAAACTACCTGTGAAGCCAACGCTGGCAACATGGCTGGGATGACCGAACATTGCATGGCTGAGAGACTTCAACATTATTCTTCAAAGGACACATGGAAGAAACAGACAAATAGGTTTTAAAGGAGAAGCTTAAGGCCGAAGACATTGCTGCATTAGGTGGAGACGTGGCAGAACATATCTTCCACAATGGATAGCTTTTTATTCTTCTACATGAAAGGAGAAACTGCTGGCTGTGCTTGGAGACAAAAACCTGAAGAGAACATTCAGCATGTACTGTTGTGGAGAACATAGCTGGACATCCTTGCTGGCTGTTCGTTCCTTGCATAGGAGACAACATTTTTATTCTTATAGAAACTGGACAAAATAGGGGAATAACTTGTAGAAGGCCAGACGAAACAAACTCTGGACAAGGCTGAGTGAAACAGAACTTTTCAGCAGTAGAAAACTCTCTTGGCAGAAAATTTTCTGTCTTGCTTCCTTTGCTGTTTATTGATGCTTGGACGAAAGATTAAAACTAAACCAAAAGAGTAGGGATTCCTTGGCAGAAAAATCTGATGCCAGAACCTTTCCATTTTGGCTGAAACTTTTGCTGAGAACGTTTAGGATGAGAATAACAAAGATTCATGTGATTTCCGGCTTAAGAGGAACAACCAAGAATCTGAAACTTCTGCTCCATGTGAACAGATATATTGCAGAAAATTCAGACCTAAGATGAAAACTTTTTCTGTCCAAAACCTTCAATATGGGACTGTTTAAGTTATTTTTTCCATCTGACATACCCTTCATGGCTGATCTTGGGCTGTTCTTAGTGACATATGACTTTGAGGATGTTGGAGAATTTTAGGGTTTCTTGTGGTTGGAGAAGTGGATGAGCACGGCTGACTTGCATGACTTTGGAACAAGGGACACCATTAATAATCTTTTCGAATGTCAATATTCCAGTGTGATGGATATCCATCTCAAATAAAGTTTTCTTCGGGCTGGCTATCTTGTTCAAAGATGTCTGTATAAGCTGCACTTGGTGGTTGTTGGAGGACATTCTTGGACTTCAAGTGCTCAAAAAGTTCATCACGAGCTCTGGTCATGAATGGCTGAGATAGTGATTCTCTAGATAAGGTCCATTTGCTGGTCCGTGGAGAAGGCATGGGTTTGTAATAGCTCCGTTGAAATTCTGTGTGCCTTTCCATAAGATAGTCCAAATGCACAATGTACACTTGGTATATCTTTGCTGGACCGCCTGGGGGGTTTTGGCAACAATCATCATACCATTCCTGAGCTGTTTGGAAGAGCGTGAGATAATGCCATAGCAGTGTGTTGCCAAAATGATCATGATTAGCAAAAAACATTTTAAAACTGTGAACTTCGATTTCTATCGGATAGTAACATAGGATTGCAAGAGTCCACAGATATCTAAACCTGTCTTCAGAAATAAGTTGTGCCCGAGGAAAGATAGCAATATTGCTGAAAGGTTGATCTGGATCAAAGGACACATGTCGGAAGTAAAACAGTTCTTGACAGGTTAAGGCTTGGTGCTTGAACACAGTTTTTTGGGCATATTCTTTGACTTGGTTGATGGTGTCACAATAGGCTAATTCGGGTGGATAGAATTCCAGGATTGTGAACACAACAGGTTTAGGTTTAGGTAGGCTGTCAAAGAAACGGCTCAACAAAAGTTTGTTTTCTGGTCCGGATATAAGGTTGTTTCGGATACTGGGTTCCATAGGTGTTTCTGGAAAAGAGCAGTCCTCTGCCTGCATAGAAAATGTACTACCTGTATCCAAGTCTTCGATTCTAGGACCTGTGGCAGAACTGTAATCTGGAAAAAGTGATTGGCACATTTGTTTAAGGGTTTGGACGGCTATGGTATGATTGTGAGTCCAAGGTGGCGGTTTCTTCTTTAGAAGTTGTGACAGTAGGCTGACATATTTCGAAGAGTTGGGAAGGAAAGCTTTGATACATTTAATGATGTGGAGGAATTGTCGGATCTCTTTTATGGATAGGTTCTCATCTGGGAAAGAAGGAAGAGTTTCAACAAGGTGAGGACATGGTTAGATTTTTCCATTTGAGATTTTCATACCAAGGTACTCAATCTCATGGAGGCCAATGGAACTTTTCTTTTCAGAGATCATGATACCCTGGGATTTGACGATGTCAAAGAACTGTTCTAACAGTGACAAATGGGCTTCATCGTCATTTGAAAAGAGAAGGATATCATCAATGTATATCAAGCACCTACCCCTGGACACGGCTCATGAGTACACTTCTCTTTACCCCTAGGCGCCCTCCCTGGCTAAGCGGGTACTTCTTTGTTTCCTCTAACTCGCCACTCAAGGGATGGTACTTGCTCTCATCTATGGCTGTTATAAAATCACCTATAACCAGGGATTACTATCAGGGTTCATAAACTCTTTTAGGAATTCAAAAAGATTTCAGGAGAGAGAAATGAAAGGCTTAGAACTCCATTGAAAGGAAAACACTCATCATATTATTGCTCGGAAATATTTACAGTAAACACTATACAAGACTATAGTAGACACGCTAAGAAAAACTTATAACTCTCGACTCGCTTTTTATTCTATACTGAAACTAACCTATTCAACGTGACTTGTTGATGAAACTTTTCTTGACTCTTATCTTTTTATTTTATTGAACTAAGCCTTGTCTGTCCTTAAGGATCAGATGTGATGCCATTTTATAGATGGCAATGGCCGACTTACAACGTTCTTTCAGACAGATCACATTACTTGCACAAATACAATACGGAAATGAAATGCTAGACACATAATACATACTGAAAACCCTATAAGACACGTAACAAATAATGCAAAGAAGACAAAATACTTGTGAAGCCAAAGCTGGAAACATGGTTGGGATGACCGAACATTACATGGCTGAGAGACTTCAACATTATTCTTCAAAGGACACATGGAAGAAACGGACAAACATGTGCAAACGAGAAGTTTAAGGCCGAACATATTGCTGCATTAGGTGGAGACGTGGCAGAACATATCTTCCACAATGGACATCTTTTATTCTTCTGCATGAAAGGAGAAACGGATGGCTGTGCTTGGAGATAAAAACCTGAAGAGAACATTCAGCAGGGACTGATGGGGAGAACATAGCTGGACATCCTTGCTGGCTGTTTGTTCCTTGCATGGGAGACAACATTTTATTCTTCTAGAAACTGGACAAAACATGGGAATAACTTGTAGAAGGCGGAACAAAAGAAACTCTGGACAAGGCCGAGGGAAACAGAACTTTTCAGCAATAGAAAACTCTCTTGGCAGAAAATTTTCTGTCTTGATAAGCTTGCTTCCTTGGCCGTTTATTGATGCTTGGACGAAAGATTAAAACTGAACCAAAATAGTAGGGATTCCTTGGTAGAAAAATCTGATGGCAGAACCTTTCCATTCTGGCTGAAACTTTTGCTAAGCAGGTTTAGGATGAGAATAACAAAGACTCATGTGATTTCCGGCTTGAAAGGAACAACCAAGAATTTGAAACTTTTGCTCCATGTGAACTGATATATTGTAGAAAATTCAGACCTAAGATGAAAACTTCTTCTGGCCGAAACCTTCAATATGGGATTGTTTGAGTTATTCTTTCCATCTGACATACACTTCGTGACTGATCTCGGACTGTTCTTAGTGACATATGACGTTGAGGATGTTGGAGAATTTTAGGGTTTCTTGTGGTTGGAGAAGTGGATGAGCACGGCTGACTTGCATGACTTTGGAACAGGGCACACCATTGATAATCTTTCGGAATGTCAATATTTCAATGCGATGGATATCCATCCCAAATAAAGTCTTCTTCGGGCTGGCTATCTTGTTCAAAGATGTCCATACAAGCTGCACTTGGTGGTTGTTGGAGGACATTCTTGGACTTCAAGTGCACAAAAAGTTCATCACGAGCTCTGATCATGAATGGCTTAGATAGTGATTGTCTAGATAAGGTCCATTTGCAGGTCCGTGGAGAAGGCATGGGTTTGTAATAGCTCCGTTGAAATTCTGTGTGCCTTGCCATAAGATAGTCCAAATGCTCAATGTACACTTGGTATATCTTTGCTGGACTGCCTGGGAGGTTTTGGCAGCAATCATCATACCAATCCTGAGCTGTTTGGAAGGGCGTGAGATAACGCCATAGCAGTGTGTTGCCAAAATGATCAGGATTAGCAAAAAACATTTTAAAATTGTGAACTTCAATTTCTATCGGATAGTAACATAGGATTGACAGAGTCCACAGATATCTAAACCTGTCTTCAAAAATAAATTGTGCCCGAGGAAAGATAGCAATATTGCTAAAAGGTTGATCTGGATCAAAGGACACATCTTGGAAGTAAAACTGTTCATGACAGGTTAAGGCTTGGTTTCTTGAACACAGTTTTTCTAGCATATTCTTTGACTTGGTTGACGGTGTCACAATGGGCTAATTCGGGTGGATAGAATTCTAGGATTTTGAACAAAACAGGTATAGGTTTAGGTAAGCTGTCAAAGAAAGGGTTAGACAAAGGTTTGTTTTCTGGTCCAGATATAAGGTTGTCTAGGATACTGGGTTCCATAGGTGTTTCTGGAAAAGAGAAGTCATCTGTCTGCATAGAAAATGTACTACCTGTATCCAAGTCTTCGATTCTGGGACCTGTGGGAGAACTGTAATCTGGAAAGAGCGATTGGCACATTTGTTTAAGGATTTGGACAGCTATGGCATGATTGTGAGTCCACGGTGGCGGTTTCTTGTTTAGAAGTTGTGACAGTAGGCTGACATATTTCGAAGAGTTGGGAAGGAAAGCTTTGATACATTTAGTGATGTGGAGGAATTGTCAGATCTCTTTCATGGACATGTTCTCATCTGGGAAAGAAGGAAGAGTTTCAACAAGGTGAGGACATGGCTGGATTTTTCCATTTGAGATTTTCATACCAAGGTACTCAATCTTATGGTGGCCAATGGAACTTTTCTTTTCAGAGATCATGATACCCTGGGATTTGACGATGTCAAAGAACTGTTCTAACAGTGACAAATGGGCTTCATCGTCTTTTTAAAAGAGAAGGATATCATCAATGTATACAAAAGCACTATGATAGATGGCCTGAAAAATCTTTATCATTCTCTTTCGAAAAATTGAAGGAGCTACCTTCTGCTCGAATGGCATCACCTTCCATTGATGTTGAGCATTAGGAATGCAAAAGGTTGTTTTATAACGTTATTCAGGTGCAATCCCTAATTGCCAAAAACTAGTTTTCAAATCAAATTTTGTAAAGATTTTTTCTCCCGATAAATGAGTAAAAAGGTTTTGAATCCTTGGGAGCGGAAACTTATCATCTTTTAAAAACTGGTTTAAAGGTTTATAGTCAATGACTAACCTTTTCTTACCTCTAACTTGCTCGTTTCTTTTGTTGACATAAAAGGCTTGGCAAGCCCAACTGGAGACAGTTTGCTCGATTAGGCCCTGTTGCAGGTTTGCGCACAGTCTTCTTGAGCAAGTTTTAGGTCATCTGGAGTCACGCCTGGATGAGTGGCTTTGTTGGATTGATATCCTCATTATGCTTAAAAGGAAGCTTAACAAAGAACTTTTCATTTTTCCAAAGCGGGCTTTCATGTTTGAAGTTGGCATGAAAATCTGGACAAAAATTTCGCAATATATTAGCTATTGATAAAAATTTGCCAGTAGTGTCAGAAATAGCAAACATATTTGTAATAGGAGTAAAAGGCTGGAATTGTTGTTTATATCGGAAGCCATGTGGGAGGTCTCTGAGTCTTTCAGCTTGTGCGTAAGCATCCCATCCGATTAGAACATCTGTACCATGAAGTTTGTTCCCGAAAACTTTGATCCAAATTACGCAATCAGGGAAAAACTTTATTCCAACTGGATGTTTTGAACTCAGACTGCCCTGGAATATTTCTCCCTTTGCTGCTTGGAATTGGGCATCTGTGTTAGTAAAAAATTCTGGAGGTAGAATTTTGGGATTCATCAATGTCTTCAGAGCTCCTGTGTTTAAGAATCCGATTGCTTTCACTGGTTTGGCATACTTAGACCTCAGTAAGGAGCCTTGCACATGTGGAGGACAAATATCAGTTAATGAACTGATACTTGAAGCTTCAGTAAGATTAAAAACTGGTAAACATGATTCTTGTTCAGAATCATTCTCAAAAGTTTCAAGTTTAGAATCTGTAATTTCAATGGCAAAGGCAGTATCCTGATCGGGACAGCTTTGCTCGGAGAACACTGATTCAACATTAGATTCGAGATGGTCCACCATTAACTATGTTACAAGCTTCGAAGCCTTGGCCTTCTTTGTTGGGTAGTTTCTGGCAAAATGGCCTTTCTTTTTGCAGAAGTAGCATCTGTTTGACTTTTGTTTGAGAGATGCCTTCCATCTAAAATATTTCCGATTTTTCTTTGATTTGTGTCTTTTCTGCTTCGAAGGTCATTTCTTGGTTGTCTTGCCCCTGCAGTTACATTTCTTTGATTTGGGACACCCAATCTCATAATTTCTGTTGCAAATCTTCTCGAGTTTCTTTTTCCCGTGGAAGAAGTTCTCCACGACTTTCCTTCGTTCACAGAGCTTCTCGAGGCATGTGAATGTAGCTTGGTGGATTTCTGCAAGTCCTAGGTTCGCCAGAGTACTTCCTGAAAGCTCAATCATTTTGTTCAACTCTGTTTGGATTTCTTCTGGTAGTGAGGAGATATACACCTGTTTGAGATTTGGCTCATTCATTCCACCGTTGCGATAGTACATTTCTGTCATTCTTTTGTAGTCCCTATTAAGGTCCTTAGGCCTTAAAGAACAACATTTCATCTTGAAAAAGTCTGTTCTCGCTTGCTTGATTTCAAGAGAATAATCAGCTACAAATTCCTTAAAGATCACATTAATTCAAAAGTCCAATGAATTTGTAAGATATAAATTCCTGTCAATGGCATCTAAAGATATAAAATAATCATGTAATTTGTATGCTTCTTCTTCGTTGTTGGAGGAACATATGGATGCTCCTTTGCCCAGTTTACCCAAAATTCTGAGTCTGGCATGCTATAATCAAGAATCTTCTCGGCTTTGGGTAGGACAGAGCTTCGTGGTCTACCAAAAAGTGGAGTTGGCGTGTGGAAGGTTGGTCGATTGTTGGGGATGCCAAGCATGGAGAGGCCTTGTGGCGGAGATAATGGAGCCGGGGCTGCCTGAGACTTTCTCAATTCGTAATTTTCGAGTTGTCTCTTCAAGTCTCGGATTTCATGTCGTTTTTCGTCAAATTCACTGCAGTAGGTGGTGTCGGTCCGAATCATCTCTTTGAGGTCTCGATCAAGAGTGTTGTATCTGTTTACCATGTCGAGCTAGAGCTTCTTTACGTGGTCAATCTCTTTCTGAACTTGGTTGACTCGATCATCAATTCGTGTCCGGACATGATTCTGAGCAATAAGATTGTCAGTCTGCCAATTGAGGACTTCTTCAGCTTAGTTGAGAGGAACATGTCTCCCGTATTCATCAACTATCTTCTGAGATATGTAAGGTCAGGAGTTTCATCCTTCTGGCTCTTTCTCTCTCCTTTCCAATGGTGGAAAGTCTGAAGCATGGGTACTCCTGGAGGGTCGGTTCATCATGCATGGTATAGGAGTTGACCTGCTTTGTGTGATTTTCCCTGATATCTTACGGCAAGAGGATGGTCTGTCATACTCCGTCGTCTGTCTTAAAATCTTCTTAATGGACCGATAGATCGATGGAGGATTTTCTTTTGCCATCGGTAGTAAGGCTGACCTTCTAGGATGTGTGCTGTAAAAATCTTCAAAGCTTGTAAAAGGCCTTGGAACAGTCATTCCCACCGGCTTGCCTTCATCATCATCGGGTGGAGGTCGTCTGTCTGAACATCTACCGAATTTTCTTTTGGACCGCCTCTTCCTCTTTGGAACTTCATCTGAGTTGTCTTCTTCACACGAGCATTCTGGATCATAGAAACCAGATCCAGGGAGATCCCAAATGAAATGATCGTTGATATGGGATGTATAACTTGGTTCCCCCAAGTGCTCAAAGGAGGATATCGATACCTTCTTTTGCATGCTTTGATCTCCTGGGTCGTATGGTTTGAGCATCAATTGTGTGAAGATCTGTTCGGATTCATCCTTCTGAGGAACTTTAAATGAAGTCTAGACACGTCCGTCATGGAGCCTTTGGAAGGCTGATACCGTTGCTTGGACTGGTTCTTGTTGTCAGTGAAGATTCTCATAATTGGTAATCCATTCTACGGGCATGAGTTTCTGGAGATCTTCCCTTCTGATCTGCCTTGGAATTTCGACTAGGGTAGGGACTTCAATGGCTGAGTCTGCCAGGATCATTAAAGCATCTGGAGATCTGCTGTTGTGTAGATCCAAGGCATGGTTCTGAAGTCGATAGACCATCTGATGATGCAGAGTTGCCATCATCGAGGTATTAGTGAGAGATGTGCCAGTGAGTTGGAGTTGAACCTTCAGAGCTGAGCACAAGTTCAGATCTTGGAGAGATGTGGCATAGTTGGGGAACAGTGTCAAGACAACACTTCCCGAGTTGAGTGTCGTAATTACCGTGCCAATAACTGCCTGCTCGTAGCTTAGCAATCTTGAATCTAGAAGTGCGATTCGGGCAGTGACTGGGTGGCCTTTCCTTCCGCCATAGGTTAGGACAAGTCTGACGCCACCAAGATGAAGGTGTGTGTATCATTCAGCTCTCCATTGTGCTATCATCTCTGGAAGTATGTTTAGGGTAACACACTGTTCTTTGGAGAAGTACGGAATGCTGCATTGGATAAGCTTTGAGGACTGGACATACTCCTTTGTCTTCGGGACTATAAATCTGAGTAACTATCGGATAGATCTGATACCTGAAGGAAAGGATCCTCTCTTTTTGTAAATGTTATATGGACTCATAAGTGGAGGGACTGATTCCTCTACGGAGACCGACTCTGGAATAGTAGAATATTCAACAGGACTGCCTATGTTTGTAGAATGTAAAGAACGCTTAGGTAAAGATAAAGAACTGGAAATATTAACGAGCTCGGAACTGGAACTGTAACCTGTAGTATTTTCCATGATTGTTTCCTTTCTCTCCCTACTCTCTCTTTGTCATCCCTCTAGAGTCTAAAAATCCTTATTTCTTCCGCCCCTGCAAAACGAAAGTTTGCATACAGGAACGTTGCGTTCTAGCTCTGATACCAACGGGGTTCACGCACCTACCCCTGGACACGGCTTATGAGTACTTCTCTTTTCCCCTTTGCCCTCCCTGGCTAAGCGAGTACTTCTCTATTTCCTCTAACTCACCACTCAAGGGATGGTACTTGCTCTAATCTATGGCTGTTATAGAATCACCCATAACCGGGGATTACAATCAGGGTTCATAGACTCTAGACATGGCTAAGTGAAACAGAACTTTTCAGCAGTAGAAAACTCTGTTGGCAGAAAATTTTCTGTCTTGCTTCCTTGGATGTGTATTGATGCTTGGACCGAAGATTAAAACTAAACAAAAGCAGTAGGGATTCCTTGGCAGAAAAATCTGATGGCAGAACCGTTCCATTTTGGCTGAAACTTTTGTTGAGAACGTTTAAGATGAGAATAACAAAGACTCATGTGATTTCCGGCTTGAGAGGAACAGCCCAGTGCGAGAGGATATCCATCCCAAATAAAGCCTTCTTCGGGATGGCTATCTTCTTCAAAGATCTCCGTATAAGCTACACTTGGTGGTTGTTGGAGGACATTCTTGCACTTCAAGTGCTCAAAAAGTTCATCACGAGCTCTAGTCATGAATGGCTGAGATAGTGATTATCTAGATAAGGTCCATTTGCTAGTCTCTGGATAAGGTCCATTTGCTGGTCCAGGGAGAAGACATGGGTTTGTAATAGCTCCGTTGAAATTCTGCGTGCCTTGCCATAAGATAGTCCAAATGCACAATGTACACTTGGAATATCTTTGTTGGAGTGCCTGGAAGGTTTTGGCAGCAATCATCATAGCAATCCTAAGCTATTTGGAAGAGCGTGAGATAATGCCATAGCAGTGTGTTGCCAAAATGATCAGGATTAGCAAAAAACATTTTAAAACTGTGAACTTCAATTTCTATCGGATAGTAACATAGGATTGCAAGAGTCCACAGATATCTAAACCTGTCTTCAGAAATAAATTGTGCCAGAGGAAAGATAGCAATATTGCTGAAATGTTAATCTGGATCAAAGGACACATCTCGGAAGTAAAACTGTTCTTGACAAGTTCAGGCTGGTGCTTGAACACAGTTTTTCTGGCATATTCTTCGACTTGTTTGACGGTGTCACAATGGGCTAATTCGGATGCATAGAATTCCAGGATTGTGAACACAATAGGTATAGGCTTAGGTAGGCAGTTAAAGAAAGGTTTTAACAAAGGTTTGTTTTCTGGTCCGGATATAAGGTTGTTTAGGATACTGGGTTCCATAGGTGTTTCTGGAAAAGGGAAGTCCTCTGCCTGCATAGAAAATGTACTACCTGTATCCAAGTCTTCGATTTTGCGACCAGTGGGAGAACTGTAATCTGGGGAGAGCGACTGACACATTTGTTTAAGGGTTTTGAAGTTGTGACTGTTGGCTGACATATTTCGAAGAGTTGGGAAGGAAAGCTCTGATACATTTATTGATGTGGAGGAATTGTCGGATCTCTTTTATGGACAGGTTCTCATCTGGGAAAGAAGGAAGAGTTTCAACAAGGTGAGGACCTGGTTGGATTTTTCCATTTGAGATTTTCATACCAAGGTACTCAATCTCATGGAGGCCAATGGAACTTTTCTTTTCAGAGATCACGATACCCTGGGATTTGACGATGTCAAAGAATTGTTCTAACAATGACAAATGCTCTTCATCGTCATTTGAAAAGAGATGGATATCATCAATGTATATCAAGCACCTACCCCTGGACACGACTCATGAGTACTTCTCTTTACCCGTAGGCGCCCTCCCTAGCTAAGCAGGTACTTCTCTGTTTCCTCTAACTCGCCACTCAAGGGATGGTACTCTCTCTCATCTATGGCTGTTATAGAATCACCTATAGCCGGGGATTACTATCAGGGTTCATAGACTCTTTTAGGAATTCAAAAAGATTTCGGGAGAGAGAAATGAAAGGCTTAGAACTCCATTGAAAGGAAAACACTCATCATATTATTGCTCGGAAATATTTACAGTAGACACTATACAAGACTATAGTAGACACTCTAAGAAAAACATAAAACTCTCGACTAGCATTCTATTCTATACTGAAACTAACCTATTCAACTTGACTTGTTCATTGAACTTTTCTTGACTTTTATCTTTTTATTTTTATTTTTATTTTTATTTTTATTGTAATAATCGTTGCCTGTCCTTAAGGATCAGATGTCATGCCATTTTATAGATGGTAATGGCCGACTTACAACGTTCTTTCGGACAGATCACATTACTTGCGCAAATACAATACGAAAATGAAATGCAAGACACGTAACACATACTTAAAACCCCACAAGACACGTAACAAATAATGCAAATAAGACAAACTACTTGTGAAGCAAAAGCTGGCAACATGGCTGGGATGACCGAACATTGCATGGTTGAGAGACTTCAACATTATTCTTCAAAGGACGTATGGAAGAAATGGACAAACAGGCTGCAAAAGAGAAGCTTAAGGCCGAAGACATTGCTGCATTAGGTGGAGACGTGGCAGAACATATCTTCCACAATGGACAGCTTTTATTCTTCTGCATGAAAGGAGAAACAGCTGGCTATGCTTGGAGACAAAAACCTGAAGAGAACATTCAGCATGTACTGTTGGGGAGAACATAGCTGGACATCCTTGCTGGCTGTTCATTCCTTGCATGGGAGACAGCATTTTCTTGTTCTAGAAACCGGACAAAACATGGGAATAACTTGTAGAAGGATAGACGAAACAAACTCTGGACAAGGCTGAGTGAAACAGAACTTTTCAGCAGTAGAAAACACTCTTGGTAGAAAATTTTCTGTCTTGATAAGCTGGCTTCCTTGGCCATTTATTGATGCTTGGACGAAAGATTAAAACTGAACTAAAACAGTAGGGATTCCTTGGCTGAAAAATCTGATGGTAGAACCTTTCCATTTTGGCTTAAGCTTTTTCTGAGAACGTTTAGGATGAGAATAACAAAGACTCATGTGATTTCCGGCTAGAGAGGAACAACCAAGAATCTGAAACTTCTGCTCCAAGTGAACTGATATATTGCAGAAAATTAAGACCGAAGATGAAAACTTCTTCGGGCTGAAACCTTCAATATGGGACTGTTTGAGTTATTCTTTCCATCTGACATACACTTCACGGCTGATCGAGGACTGTTCTTAGTGACATAGCAATCCTGACATACACTTCACGGCTGAGAGGTTTTGGAGGAATCATCATACCAATCCTGAGCTGTTTGGAAGGGCATGAGATAACGCCATAGCAGTCTGTTGCCAAAATGATCAGGATTAGCAAAAAACATTTTAAAACTGTGAACTTAAATAGCTATCGGATAGTAACAGAGGATTGCAAGAGTCCACAGATATCTAAACCTGTCTTCAGAGATAAGTTGTGCCCGAGGAAAGATAGCAATATTGCTGAAAGGTTGATCTGGATCAAAGGACACATCTCGGAAGTAAAACTGTTCTTGATAGGTTAAGGCTTGGTGCTTGAACACAGTTTTTCTCGCATATTCTTTGACTTGCTTGATGGTGTCACAATGGGCTAATTCAAGAGGATAGAATTCTAGGATTTTGAACAGAACAGGTATAGGTTTAGGTAGGCTGTCAAAGAAAGGGTTCGACAAAGGTTTGTTTTCTGGTCCAGATATAAGGTTGTTTGGGATACAGTGTTCCACAGGAGTTTCGGGAAAAGAGAAGTCATCTGTCTACATAGAAAATGTACTACTTGTATCCAAGTCTTCGATTCTGGGACCTGTGGGAGAACTGCAATCTGGAAAGAGCGACTGGCACATTTGTTTAAGGGTTGGACGGATATGGTATGATTGTGAGTCCAAGGTGGCGGTTTCTTATTTAGAAGTTGTGATAGTAGGCTGACATACTTCGAAGAGTCGGGAAGGAAAGCTTTGATACATTTAGTGATGTGGAGGAATTGTCGGATCTCTTTTATGGACAGGTTCTCATCTGGGAAAGAAGGAAGAGTTTCAACAAGGTGAGGACCTGGCTGGATTTTTCCATTTGAGATTTTCATGCCAAGGTACACAATCTCATGGAGGCCAATGGAACTTTTCTTTTCAGAGATGATGATACCCTGGGATTTGACGATGTCGAAGAACTGTACTAACAGTGACAAATGCGCTTCATCGTCATTTGAAAAGAGATGGATATCATCAATGTACATCAAGCACCTACCCCTGGACATGGCTCATGAGTACTTCTCTTTACCCCTAGGGGCCCTCCCTGGCCAAGCGGGTACTTCTCTGTTTCCTCTAACTCGCCATTCAGGGGATGGTACTTGCTCTCATCTATGTCTGTTATAGAATCACCTATAACCGAGGATTACTATCAGGGTTCATAGATTCTTTTGGGAATTCAAAAAGACTTCGGGAGAGAGAAATGAAAGGCTTAGAACTCCATTGAAAGGAAAACACTCATCATATTATTGCTCGGAAATATTTATAGTAGACACTATACAATACTATAGTAGACACTCTAAGAAAAACTTAGAACTCTCGACTAGCTTTCTATTCTATACTGAAACTAACCTATTCAACTTGACTTGTTGATCGAACTTTTCTTGACTTTTATCTTCTTCTTTTTTTTTTTTTTTTTTTATTGAACTAAGCCTTGCCTGTCCTTAAAGATCGGATGTCATGCCATTTTATAGATGGTAATGGCCGACTTACAATGTTCTTTCGGACATATCACATTACTTGCACAAATACAATACGGAAATGAAATGCAAGACACGTAATACATACTGAAAACCCTATAAGACAAGTAACAAATAATGTAAATAAGACAAACTACTTGTGAAGCCAAAGCTGGCAACATGGCTGGGATGACCGAACGTTGCATGGCTGAGAGACTTCAACATTATTCTTCAAAGGACGCATGGAAGAAATGGACAAACAGGCTGCAAAAGAGAAGCTTAAGGCCGAAGACATTGCTGCATTAGGGGGAGACGTGGCAGAACATATCCTCCATAATGGACAACTTTTATTCTTCTGCATGAAAGGAGAAACGGCTGGCTGTGCTTGGAGACAAAAACCTGAAGAGAACATTCAGCATGTACTGTTGGGGAGAACATAGCTGGACATCCTTGCTGGCTGCTCATTCCTTGCATGGGAGACAGCATTTTATTCTTCTAGAAACCGGACAAAACATGGGAATAACTTGTAGAAGGCTGGACGAAACAAACTCTGGACAAGGCTGAGTGAAACAGAACTTTTCAGCAATAGAAAACTATCTTGGCAGAAAATTTTGTATCTTGATAAGCTTGCTTCCTTGGCCGTTTATTGATGGTTGGACGAAAGATTAAAACTGAACTAAAGCAGTAGGGATTCCTTGGCAGAAAAATCTGATGGCAGAAACTTTCCATTTTGGCAGAAACTTTTGCTGAGAACGTTTTAGGATGAGAATAACAAAGACTCATGTGATTTCCGGCTTGAGAGGAACAACCAAGAATAAACTTCTGCTCCATGTGAACTGATATATTGCAGAAAATTCAGACCTAAGATGAAAACTTCTTTTGGACGAAACCTATAATATGGGACTGTTTGAGTTATTCTTTCCATCGGACATACCCTTCATGGCTGATCGAGGTTTGTTCTTAGTGACATATGACATGGAGGATGTTCGAGAATTTTAGGGTTTCTTGTGGTTGGAGAAGTAGATGAGAACGGTTGACTTGCAAGACTTTGGAACAAGGCACACCACTGATAATCTTTCGGAATGTCAATATTTCAGTGCGATGGATATCCATCCCAAATAAAGTCTTCTTCGTGCTGGCTATCTTCTTCAAAGATGTCCGTACAAGCTGCACTTGGTGGTTGTTGGAGGACATTCTTGGACTTCAAGTGCTCAAAAAGTTCATCACGAGCTCTGGTCATGAATGGCTTAGATAGTGATTCTCTAGATAAGGTCCATTTGCTGGTCCGTGGAGAAGGAATGGGTTTGTAATAGCTCTGTTGAAATTCTGTGTGCCTTGCCATAAGATAGTCCAAATGTACAATGTACACTTGGTATATCTTTGCTGGACTGCCTGGGAGGTTTTGGCAGCAATCATCATACCAATCATGAGCTGTTTGGAAGGACATCAGATAACGCCATAGCAGTGTGTTACCAAAATAATCAGGATTAGCAAAAAACATTTTTAAACTGTGAACTTCAATTTCTATCGGATAGTGACATAGGATTGCAAGAGTCCACAGATATCTAAACCCTTCTCCAGAAATAAATTTTGCCCGAGGAAAGATAGCAATATTGCTGAAAGGTTGATCTGGATTACAGGACACATCTCGGAAGTAAAACTGTTCTTGACAGGTTAAGGCTTGGTGCTTGAACATAGTTTTTCTAGCATATTCTTTGACTTGCTTGACGGTCTCACAATGGGCTAATTCGGGTGGATAGAATTCTAGGATTTTGAACACAACAGGTATAGGTTTAGGTAGGCTGTCAAAGAAAGGGTTAGACAAAGGTTTGTTTTCTGGTCCGGATATAAGGTTTTCTAGGATACTGGGTTCCATAGGTGTTTCTGGAAAAGAGAAGTCGTCTGTCTACATAGAAAATGTACTACCTGTATCCAAGCCTTCGATTCTGGGACCTGTGGGAGAACTGTAATCTGGAAATAGCGACTTGCACATTTGTTTAGGGGTTTGGACGGCTATGGTATGATTGTGAGTCCAAGGTGGCGGTTTCTTCTTTAGGAGTTGTGACAGTAGGTTGACATATTTCGAAGAGTCGGGAAGGAAAGCTTTGATACATTTAGTGATGTGGAGGAATTGTAGGATCTCTTTTATGGACAAGTTCTCATCTGGGAAAGAAGGAAGAGTTTCAACAAGGTGAGTACCTGGCTGGATTTTTCCATTTGAGATTTTTCATACTAAGGTACTCAGTCTCATGGAGGCCAATGGAACTTTTCTTTTCAGAGATCATGATACCCTGGGATTTGACGATGTCAAAGAACTGTTCTAACAGTGACAAATGGGCTTCATCGTTTTTTGAAATGAGAAGGATATCATCAATGTATGACAAAGCACTGTGAAGGATGGGCTGAAAAATCTTTATGATTGCCTTTTGAAAAATTGAAGGAGCTACCTTCCACTGATATTGAGCATTAGGAATGCAAAAAGCAGCTTTATAAAGTTCTTCAGGTACAATCCCTAATTGCCAAAAACCAGCTTTCAAATCAAATTTTGAAAAGATTTTTGCTCCCGTTAAATGAGTAAAAGGGTTTTGAATCCATGGGAGCGGAAACTTATCATCTTTTAAAAACTGGTTTAAAGGTTTATAGTCAATGACTATCCTTTTCTTACCTCTAACTTGCTCGCTTCTTTTGTTGACATAAAAGGCTTGGCAAGCCCAACTGGAGTCAGTTAGCTCGATTAGGCCCTGTTGCAGGTGTTGCGCACATTCTTCTTGAGCAGGTTTTTGGTCATCTGGAGTCATGCCTGGATGAGTGGCTTTGGTTGGATTGATATCCTCATTAAGCTTAAAAAGAAGGTTAACAAAGAACTTTTCATTTTTTAAAATCGGGCTTTCATGTTTGAAGTTGTCATGTGAATCTGCACAAAAATTTCGCAACATGTTAGCTATTGATAAAAATTTGCCATATTGTCAGAAATAGCAAACATATTTGTAATAGGAGTAAAAGGTTGGAATTGATGTTTATATCGGACGCCATGAGGGAGGACTCTAAGTCTTTCAGCTTTTGTGTAAGCATCCCATCCGATTAGAACATCATTACCATGAAGTTTGTTCCCGAAAACTTTGATCCAAATTATGCAATCAGGGAAAAACTTTATTCCAACTGGATGTTTTGAAATTAGACTGCCCTGGAATGTTTCTCCATTTGTTGCTTGGAATTGGGCATCTGTGTTAGTACAAAATTCTGGAGGTAGAATTTCGTGATTTATCATTGTCTTCATAGCTCTTGTGTCTAAGAATCCATTTGCTTTCACTGGTTTGGCATACTTAGATGTCAGTAAGGAGACCTGCACATGTGGAGAACAAATATCAATTAATGAATTAATACTTGAACCTTCAGTAAGATTAAAATCTGGTAAACATGATTCGTGTTCAGAATCATTCTCAGAAGTTTCAAGTTTAGAATCTGTAATTTCAATGGCAAAGGCAGTATGCTGATCGGGACGGCTTTGCTCCGGGAACACTGATTCAACATCAGATTCTGGATGGTCCACCATTAACTTTGTTACAAGCTTCGAAGCCTTGGCCTTCTTTGTTGGGCAGTTTCTGGCGAAATGGCCTTTCTTTTTGCAGAAGTAGCATCTGTCTGACTTTCGTTTGAGAGATGCCTTCCATCTGACATATTTCAGATTTTTCTTTGATTTGTGTCTTTTCTGCTTTGAAGGTCGTTTCTTTGTTGTCTTGCCCCTGCAGTTGCATTTCTTTGGTTTGGGGCACCTAATCTCATAATTTCTGTTGCAGATCTTCACGAGTTTCTTTTTCCCGTGGAACAAGTTCTCCACTACTTTCCTTTGTTCACAGAGCTTCTCGAGGCATGTGAATGTAGCTTGGTGGATTTCTGCAAGTCCCAGGTTCGCCAGAGTGTTTCCTGAAAGCTCGATCATTTTGTTCAACTCTGGTTGGATTTCTTCTGGTAGTGAGGAGATATACACTTGTTTGAGATTTGGGTCCTTCATTCCACCGAGGCGATAGTAAATTTCTGTCATTCTTCTGTAGTGCCTATTGAGGTCCTTAGGCCTTAAAGAACAACATTTCATCTTGAAAAAGTATGTTCTTGCCTTCTTGATTTCAAGAGAATAATCACCTACAAATTCCTTAAAGATCACATTAATCCAAAAGTCCAATGAATTTGTAAGCAATAAATTCCTGTCAATGGCATCTAAAGATATAAACCAATCATGTAATGTGCCAACAGATCTACTAAAGAATTCAGACAGGACATGGTTTAGAGATACTCCCTTTAACAACTGTATATGAACCCAGGATGACATTTCTTGGAACCTTTCTCACCTTTTGCTAACTGGAATGTCATCAAAGGTGAAACAAGTTGTCTTTGTTGGTTTCTCTGGAGGAGGAGGCTGAGGAGATGGTGGTCTGTTATCTCCCATGAATTCCTCATCAGTATCTCGTTCATGGCTGTGATGGACTTCAGCATATGTAGTTGATCTTGAAGGTCCTAGAGTGGTCATGAGGATTCCTGAGACGTCCATCTTTTCTTCTCCCGATTCAGTTGACTCGGTAAGGTTTTCTGAGGATGTTTCAAACATGGATATGTCACTGGGGTCTGTTGAAACGTCATCAGACTGGAGACTTTCACTTGAATCATCGGAGTGAGTTGAAACTTCATCAGACACTGGATGGTGTTGAAGTTTCATCGGGCTCATGGTCTTCCACGGAGGTTGTAAGAATTCTGTCTGGTTGGAAAGACACCGTGAGTTGTGGAGGACTATCTGGCAAGGCTGTATCAGTCTGTCCTGTAGATTTTGTCGGAATGATTGGATCAGATTGACTTGCAAACCTTGTTGACCAGGTCGGATAGCCTTGCAAAGTCTGTTGAAGAGGCCGGGCAAGAGTGCTTTGCAAAGTTTGTTAGTGTGACCGGATCAGGTTGTCTAGCTGAGACTGGTCCTTGTTGGAACTTAGCCTTGAAGTCTTCATTTCTTGGAGATTGACGCTAGACTTCATCTGAATAGACAGGTGCCTTCGCTTTGTCTTTACGAGAATGTTTGGAATTTTCTGGTCGAAAGGCCTCAGTCTAGGTAGTTGAGCATGTATGCTTCTTCTTTGTTGTTGGAGGAACATATGGATGCTCCTTCGCCCAGTTTACCTTAAATTCTGAGTCTAGCGTGCTGTAATCAACAATCTTCTTGGCTCTGGGTGGGACAGAGCTTCGTGGTCCACCAAAAAGTGGAGTTGGAGTGTGGAAGGTTGGCCGATTGTTGGGGATGCCGAGCATGGAGAAGCCTTGTGACGGAGATAACAGAGCCGGGGCTGCCTGAGACTTTCTCAATTCGTAATTTTTGAGTTGTCTCTTTAAGCCTTGGATTTCATGTCGTTTGTCGTCAAATTCACTGCAGTAGGTGGTGCCGGTCCGAATCATCTCTTTAAGGTCTCGATCAAGAGTTTTGTATCTGTTCACCACGTCGAGGTAGAGCTTCTCTACGTGGTCAATCTTTTTCCCAACTTGGTTGACTCGATCATCAATTCGTGTCAGGACACGATTCTGGGCAATAGCGTTGTCAGTCTGCCAGTTGAGGACTTCTTCAGCTTGGTTGACAGGAACATGTCTCCTGTATTCATCAACTGTCTTCTGGGATATGTAAGGTCGGGAGGTTCGTCTTTCTGGCTCGTTCTCTCTCCTTTCCAATGGTTCAAGGTCTAAAGCATATTTACTCCTACGGGTTCGGTTCATCATGCATGGTATAGGAGTTGACCTGCTTTGTGTGATTTTCTCTGATTTCTTACGGCAAGAGGATGGTTCGTGATACTCCGTCGTCTGTCTTAAAATGCTAATAATGGACAGATAGGTTGATGGAGGATTTTCTTTTGCCATCAATAGTAAGGCTGACCTTCTAGGATGAGGGCTGTAAAAATCTTCAAAGCCTGTAAAAGGCCTTGGAACAGTCATTGCCGCCGGTTTGCCTTCATCATCATCGGGTGGAGGTCGTCTGTCTGAACATCTACCGGATTTTCTTTTGGACCGCCTCTTCCACTTTGGAACTTCATCTTTCTCATTTGAGTTGTCTTCTTCACACAAGCATTCTGGATCACAGAGACCAGATCCAAGGACATCCCAAAAGAAATGACCGTTGATATGGGATGTATAACTTGGTTCTGCCAAGTGGTCAAAGGAGGATATCGGTAAATTCTTTCGCATGCTTTGATCTCCTGGGTTGTATGGTCTGAGCATCAATTGTGTGAAGATTTGACCGAATTCATCCTTCTGAGGAACTTTAAATGAAGTCTGGACACGTCCGTCAGGGGGCCTTTGGAAGGCTGATACCGTTGCTTCGACTGGTTCTTGCTGTCGGTGAAGATTCTCATAATTGGTAATCCATTCTACGGGAATTAGTTTCTGGAGATCTTCCCTTCTGATCTGCCTTGGAATTTCGACCAAGGTAGGGACTTCAGTGGCTGAGTCTGCCAGGATCATTAACGCATCTGGAGATCCGCTGTTGTGTAGATCTAAGGCATGGTTCTGAAGTCGATAGACCATCTGATGCTGCATAGTTGCCATCATCGAGATAGGAGTGAGAGATGTGCCGATGAGTTGGAGTCGAACCTTCAGGCCTGAGCACAAGTTCGGATCTTGGAGAGATATGGCATAGTTAGGGAACAGTGTCAAGACAACACTTCCCGAGTTGAGTGTACTAATTACCGTGCCAATAACTGCCTGCTTATAGCTGAGCAATCTTGAATCTAGAAGTGCGATTCGGGCAGTGACTGGGTGGCCTTTCCTTCTGCCATAGGTGAGGACAAGTCTGACGCCAACAAGATGAAGGTGTGTGTATCCTTCGACTCTCCATTGTGCTATCATCTCTGAAAGTATGTTAAGGGTAACATACTGTCCTTTGGAGGAGTACGGAATGTCGCATTGGTCATGCTTTGAGGACTGGACATACTCCTTTGTCTTCAGGACTGTAGATTAGAGTAACTGTCGGATAGATCTGATACCTGGAGGAAAGGATCCTCTCTTTTTGTAATGTTATATGGACTCATAACAGGAGGGACTGATTCCTCTACGGAGACCAACTCTGGAATAGTAGAATATTCAACAAGACTACCTATGTTTGCAGAATGTAAAGAACGCTTAGGTAAAGATAAAGAATTGGAAATATTAACGAGCTGGAAACTGGAACTGGAACCTAGAGTATTTTCCATGACTGTTTCCTTTTGCTCCCTACTCTCTCTCTGTCATCCCTCTAGAGTCTTAAAATCCTTATTTCTTCCCCCCTGCAAAACGAAAGTTTGCATACCGGAACGCTGCATTCTGGCTCTGATACCAACGAACTTTGCAAAGCACTCTTGCCCGGCCACTTCAACAGACTTTGCAAAACCCAGGGGGGGAAGAAATAAGGATTTTTAGACTCTAGAGGGATGACAGAGAGAGTAGGGAGAGAAAGGAAACAGTCATGGAAAATACTCCAGGTTCCAGTTCCAGTTCCCAGCTCGTTAATATTTCCAGTTCTTTATCTTTACCTAAGCGTTCTTTACATTCTGCAAACATAGGTAGTCTTGTTGAATATTCTACTATTCCAGAGTTGGTCTCCGTAGAGGAATCAGTCCCTCCTGTTATGAGTCCATATAACATTACAAAAAGAGAGGATCCTTTCCTCCAGGTATCAGATCTATCCGACAGTTACTCTAATCTACAGTCCTGAAGACAAAGGAGTATGTCCAATCCTCAAAGCATGACCAATGCGACATTCCGTACTCCTCCAAAGAACAGTATCTTACCCTTAACATACTTCCAGAGATGATAGCCCAATGGAGAGCCGAAGGATACACACACACACACCTTCATCTTGGTGGCGTCAGACTTGTCCTCACCTATGGCGGAAGGAAAGGCCATCCAGTCATTGCCCGAATCGCACTTCTGGACTCAAGATTGCTCAGCTATGAGCAGGTAGTTATCGGCACAGTAATTACTACACTCAACTCGGGAAATTGTTGTCTTGACGTTGTTCCCTAACTATGCCATATCTCTCCAATATCCGAACTTGTGCTTAGCCCTAAAGGTTCAACTCCAACTCATCGGTACATCTCTCACTCCTACCTCGATGATGGCAACTCTGCATCATCAGATGGTCTATCGACTTCAGAACCATGCCCTGGCTCTACAAAACAGCGGATCTCCAGATGCTTTAATGATCCTTCCAGACTCAGCCACTGAAGTCCGTACCTTGGTCGAAATTCCAATGCAGATCAGAAGGGAAGATCTCCAGAAACTCATGCCCGTAGAATGGATTACCAATTATGAGAATCTTCACCGACAACAAGAACCAGTCCAAGCAACGGTATCAGCCTCCCCGACGTGTCCAGACTTCATTTAAAGTTCCTCAGAAGGATGAATCCGGACAAATCTTCACACAATTGATGCTCAGACCATACGACCCAGGAGATCAAAGCATGCAAAAGAAGGTCCCGATATCCTCCTTTGACCACTTGGCGGAACCAATTTACACATCTCACATCAACGGTCACTTCATATGGGATGTTCCCGGATCTGGTATCTGTGATCCAGAATGCTCGTGTGAAGAAGACAACTCGGATGAGGAAGATGAAGTTCCAAAGAGGAAGAGGCAGTCCAAAAGAAAATCCGGTAGATGTTCAGACAGACGACCTCCACCCGATGATGATGAAGGCAAGCCGACGGCAATGACAGTTCCAAGGCCTTTTACAGGCTTCGAAGATTTTTACAGCCCTCATCCTAGAAGGACAGCCTTACTATCGATGGCAAAAGAAAATCCTCCATTGATCTATCCGTCTATTAAGAAGATTTTACGACAGATGACGGAGTATGACGGACCATCCTCTTGAAATAAGAAATCAGAAAAAATCACACAAAGCAAGTCAACTCCTATACCAGGCATGATGAACCGACCCTCCAGGAGTACCTATGCTTCAGACTTTCCACCCTTGGAAAGAAGAGAGAACGAGCCAGAAAGACAAACCTCCCGACCTTACATATCTCAGAAAACAGTTGATGAATACGGGAGACATGTTCCTCTCAACCAAGTTGAAGAAGTCCTCAACTGGCAGACTGACAATGCTATTGCTCAGAATCGTGTCCTGACACGAATCGATGATCGAGTCAACCAAGTTGAGAAAAAGATTGACCAAGTAGAGAAGCTCTACCTCGATATGGTGAAAAGAAACAACACTCTTGATCGAGACCTCAAAGAGATGATTCGGACCCGCACCACCTGCTGCAGTGAATTTAACGACAAACGACATGAAATCCAAGACTTCAAGAGACAACTCGAAAATTAGGAATTGAGAAAGTCTCAGGCAGCCCCGGCTCCGTTATCTCCGTCACAAGGCTTCTCCATGCTCAGCATCCCCAACAATCGGCCAACCTTCCACACGCCAACTCCACTTTTTGGTGGACCATGAAGCTCTGTCCTACCGAGAGCTAAGAAGATTGTCGATTACAGCATGCCAGACTCAGAATTTTGGGTAAACTGGGAGAAGGAGCATCCATATGTTCCTCCAACAACAAAGAAGAAGCATACACGCTCAACTACCCAGACTGAGGCCTTCCAACCAGATAGTTCTAGACATTCTGGTAAAGATAAGGCAAAGACACCTATCTATTCAGATGAAGTCCAGGGTCAATCTCCAAGAAATGAAGACTTCAAGGCTTCGGTCCAACAAGGACCAGTCTCAACCAGACAACATGATCCAGTCACACCAACAAACTTTGCAAAGCCATCTTGCCCGGCCACTTCAACAGACTTTGCAAGGCAATCCGACCCGGTCACTCCAACAAGATTTGCAAGGCAATCTGATCCAATCATTCCGACAAAATCTACAAGACAGACTGATACAGCCTTGCCAGATAGTCCTCCATAGCTCACGGTGTCTTTCCAACCAAATAGAATTCTTACGGCCTCCGTGGAAGACCATGAGCCCGATGAAGTTTCAACTTACTCCGATGATTCAAGTGAAAGTCTCCAGTCTGATGACGTTTCAACGGACCCCAGTGACATATCCATGTTCGAAACATCCTCAGAAAACCTTACAGAGTCAACTGAATCCGGAGAAGAAAAGATGGACGTCTCAGGAATCCTCATGACCACTCCAGGACTTTCAGGATCAACTACATATGCTGAAGTCCATCACAGCCATGAACGAGATACTGATGAGGAATCCATGGGAGATAACA